>JBCNJP010002666.1:0-14945 GCA_039602395.1 Deinandra increscens subsp. villosa | reverse complement strand
CATCGATCCTTAAGATCTATGCAAATGGAAACCATCGATAGAGAGACCAGAGACAAGATCTGTGCCAATGGAAACCATACATAAGAAGACATGGCGACTTATTTGCATAAAGATTATGAATTAGTGTTGATTATCTGCAAATATGAGGAACTTTATTTCAAATTAGAGCATTTCACATTCTTGCATTTCAAATTGAAGTCTGGAATTGGGACGCTGATGATCTAAAGAAGGACGATTAAAGGTAGGTTTGAATTCGTTGGTTTGTATTTTGGGGTTATCGAACCCTAGATGAAGATAGGCGAAGAGACAGGACACTAAAAATAGATTGTGCTTTTCAGGAACCAGATAAAAGTTTTTTTATGACCTAGCTAAAATAGATTTTGAATTCAAATTCTAGATCTAAAATTTCAAGATCTAAAATTTCTGCAGCCAAAAGACTCACTTTTAAGGTTGATGCATTTGGTGTTGTACACTTTGCTTCACAATTTGTATCTTTTAAACTTTAAACTTTCATGCTTTAAGAACTTGTACATAATGTTTTCCCTCTTGTACTTTTCTTAATTTTTCAACATTCAACACTCTCTCTCTAATCTCTATATTAAAGTAATATATATATATATTGTTTACGTGTTAATGATTGAATCCTGCTGTTTGATTTGTCACTTGGTTTTTCGCGTTTTAATTAAATATATATTTAGATATATTATTGTTTCTGCTACCTCTGATTTAGTTAAGGTAATTAAACAAATAAATAAATGTAATTGTATGCGGTAATACAATTAGTAAAACTGGTTTTAATAAAAAGTTAAATTACTACTCGTGACCCGAATACTATTGACAAAACCCAATAGTGGTATCAGAGCCTTGATCACCACACGTAAATCTAGACCTTTCCTATTTTAAACCGGTAAATTCACAAACTGGGGGTAAAAGCCGAAAGTTGCGAATAAATTAATATTCGTATTAATTTTATAAATTGCATAAAATATATTTTTCTGTCGATTCAGATCACCAAAATAATGCACTTATTATTGTTTAATTGTGTTTTATTTATTTACGTGTATTCGGCCTGACCCAATTTTGTAAATTGCGCGTTTGTCTGATTTTTTTTCTATTTGGTTTTGGCCCTATTATAATAGATTAGGGTTTTCAGTTGGCCCAATATTTTTGGGTTCAAAGTTGTAATAAATAGATTTAGGTTTATTTATTTATTTTAAATGTATTTCTATTTTGAGAACTTTCCTGAAATAGCAAGTTCCCAGTTTTGTCAAGTCTCTGATTCGGACGTGTTCCCAAATTTGGCAACTTTTCCAATTTAGTAACTTTACAATTTTAGCAAGTCCTATTTCGGTTCGGGTTTCCAGTTTTGGAACTTTTCCAATTTAGCAAGTTTCCAATTTTGGAAAGGTTGTTATTTTGGCTTGTGTTTCCAAATTTGGAAACGTTTCCAATTTTGACATTTTTCCGATTTAGTAGGTTTCTAACTTTAGAAAGTTTCCAATTTTAGAAAGTTTGCTATTTTGGCCCGTGCTTTTAAATTTAGAAGCTTTCCCGTTTTGGCAGTTTCCCGATTTGGTAGGTTTCTAGAAATGGAAACTTTCCAAATCTGGAACCTTCTAAATTTGGCAGGTTTCTAAAAATGGAAAATTTTCATATTTGGCAGGTCTCCCAAATGAATGGTTCTCAACCCGAAGACCTAAAGACCAACTAAGTTCAAGAAGAGTCTTGAAGACAGTGGGAGCCAATGAAGACAACAAGATGCTCGAGGAAGATCATTGTGTGTTGTATTGTCCCTAGACCTAATTCGGTATTGCTAAAAGGCTCTAGCAATACCGAAACAATCATATGGCCAAATACATGTTTGTGATTGTGTTTGTGTTACTTGTGATCAAATTTGTCTTTCAAACCAACTAAGACACCTAAATTGTTTTAAAGCGAGTTTAAAAGGATTTGACAATCGAAAGATAAATGAGTTTTAAAATAAGGTATTTTAACTCATGCGTTATTGGAGCCTTCAGCACCCTAATGTAAATGTTTGTAAATAGGGTGGGCATAGATGAAGCTAAACGTATCGCATAAAACATTCGATGTTATTGTGGCCTCATAAACGGGTATTGTGACTGGTCCTCACAAGTGACAATCATTGTCTATATATTTATTTAACTACTTTTGATTGCATACTACAACTGCCTTTAGTAATTAAGTTAAATGGAATCCCATCCTTTATTCATTAGAACTTACCATAATTGAATTTAGGCTAAACATCAAAAATACTAACATAAATTGTCTTAATGTTTCAGATGGCCAACAACAACGAAAATAATGCGCCTAATGACACTTTTCAACTTAAGTCTATCCTTGAGAAGGAGAAACTTAATGACACCAACTTCCTTGACTGATTCCACAATCTGAAGATTGTGCTCAAGATGGCCAACAAGCTCCATATTCTGGAAGTTGCGGTGCCTGCACAGCCTATAACTAACACTGCAGCTGCTCGTGTAGTGCATGAACGCCTGGTAAGGGATGCTACCCAAGTATCATGCCTGATGTTGGCCACTATGTCTCCAGAAATTTAGAAGAATATGGAGGACTTGAGTGCTTTCCAGATGATCGGACAACTGAATGGTATGTTTGAGACAGAAGCCCGTCAGGACCGCTATGAAGTTGTTACTCAACTCATATCATGTAATATGGCTAAAGGCGCTCCTGTCAGCCCACATGTGGTTAAGATGAAGTCGTACATTGACTGTTTGGAGAAGCTCCAGTATGCCATTCCTGAGGAATTGGCTACCGACCTGATTCTCCAATCTCTTTCCAGTACGTTCGCTCAGTTTAGGGTAAACTATAATATGAACAACTTGGTGAAGACAGTGTTGGATCTTCATGGAATGTTGAAAACTGCTGAGATCTATATCGCCCTCCAATAAGACCTCTGCAGCTGGTGTTAAGAAGCCCGATCGTAAGAGGACGCATTCCACTACTAGAAAGGGTAAATCTCCTGCCACGACTCAGTCTGGTGCCAAAGGCAAAGGGAAGGGCAAGAAGACTTCCAAAGCAGGGTTGTCGCATGATCAACGTCAATGCTTTGAGTGTAACAAGATGGGACACTAGAGAAGGAACGCCCTGAGTATCTTGCCAAAGTTAAGGCTTAGAAGAATGTGGAGAGTTCTTCTGGAGGTATTTAGCCTTATGTTTCATTTTTCTAATTCTTCAGAATGTAAAGCTTTGCTTAAACACTTTATACTTTGTAGGAACGTGAAAGATGAAGGGGATCAAGACCAAAAGATTCCGAAGCTCGCTTGCACCCAAAAGCAACTAGGGTTAGCTCACATTCAGATTAATAACTTGGTAGTATTCAAAACATTTGGTTTGTTTTTCCCTGGCTACGCCCAGGATGAATACTTATTTGATTTCCTGTTTTTGAACATGGTTTGCTTTTGACTTTGTTTGACATTAGTATTTGCATCATATGAATAATCATTTGACATTTGAGCTTGCTTTCTCAACTATTATATTAATTATGTGTTCAAAACAACATAACATATAGCCTGATGAATATTATTCACGTAATCATGAACACATCATAAGCATTAAAGGATATGTTATCCTCACAATTGCTAGATGTAATCATGATTTGTCTAATAATCACTTGACTGATTAATAGCTCATTGAAATCCTACATCTTGCGATGGAGAGTATCAACAAGCTAATAGGCAATGAATCCTTTTCTAACTTCAAAATATGTGTATTTATACAACATTAGAATGAGCATAAGAACTCTTAATTTGATCGAGCATCTGCTGATAGAAGTCAGGATCATCAGCCTTGATTAATATTAATAATCAATTGGATGATTGATGATAAATGAATACCTAAACCTTGATATTCCTATAATTGAATTTTACACAAATAGTTGTAAATTAAAATTCGAAATCCCTGCAAAGTTAAATTGTTGACTCTTGAATCCAGAAGATTAAGCATCAATTGAAGCTTAACTATAGGAAAACCTTTTGCCAAAATTACCCTAACTAAACCAGATAAATTCCCTAATCCATAATTTTCCTGCTCAAGTCTAGTACCAAGAAATAGTGTCGTTATCTATACTTGACCATAATATATACTTCTAAAATTCTTAGGGATAAATGTTCCATCCAAGAGAAAGGAAGCAATTCTTTTTAAGTGTTGGACAATGACGGAACATGAAGCATGTATAATACTTAACTAGAAGAACTTCAAGTATGACAATATAGATATCACACTATCTGACCAACAAGTCGTTTCCTTAATCAGATACATGTGGACATTCTTCTGACCAAACAATTGTTGTCTTGATCAGAAAATGTGAGCGTTCTAACAGAAGTGGATTTGGATGGAACCTGACATTCTTATTGAAGGATATTCCATAATCCATCACCTAAAGAATGAAATGTGAATCTATATAA
Organism: Deinandra increscens subsp. villosa; assembly: GCA_039602395.1. Lineage (NCBI taxonomy): Eukaryota > Viridiplantae > Streptophyta > Magnoliopsida > Asterales > Asteraceae > Deinandra > Deinandra increscens. The sequence goes on along the minus strand of JBCNJP010002666.1, from coordinate 10,503 downwards.
AATGCCTGATCTGAGATGATTCGGTTTCATGAAACTAAAATATCAATTATGCATCTTATTACAAGACTAAGTTGGTCTAACTTGTAGACCAAGATAGGTTTAAGCAAAACTGTTTGTGAATATCCTAAAGGTTTGAATTGATAATCTTAAAGAACGCTAGATCTATAAAAGGCAAGTGGGAGCACTATGTTAATAATCATGTTTATGATAATTACATAATGGTCCAAGTAGTTTGGTTTAATTAGTTGAAATTAAACAATGGATTTAATCATCGGATGATTGAGAAGTTACTTGCTTAAATATACACTCTGGATAATGAACCACAGAGACAAGTTACTTCTAGGGTTAGTTCAAGACCATCAGGACTTTGAACGAAATAATATAATAAATAGTTATTATATGGATGTCACTGTAAACGGTTACACAATGACATAAATTGGAAGGATATGATAAAAAATATATGGTATTGATATAGTCAAGTTTTTATAAGATATTAATTTTATAAATACATAAGCCATCTCAAGTGACCTCAAAATGAATTTGTTTCATTCAGACTCTTAGAATGATTAATGAGTAAATTGAAGACGGGTTATGTGATAACACATATTTATGGTGTTCACCAAGGGCACTTATTATCACATATCACTTGAGCATACTTCATTTTTTTTAGGAGACAATAGTGGAGTTATAGAAACATTCAATAAAAGATAATCAACACGGTATCAAAATTTGGCTATAAATGAATAGGAAACTATCGTTTACATATCACCTGCTTGATGTGATAACTCAGCAAGATAAGCCATATTTTGATTTAGTATTTGGGATGTATTAACTATAACAGATATATTTATTATTCCAATTCATTTTAAACGGTTAAAACAAATTCTGAGATGTATACCTGTGTTCAATTTTAATACGTTTAGCCTCCATGAATAGACATGTACTATTCTCATCGCTCCATTAGAGTCGTGAAACGAATCAGATGTTGAAGGGTTATGACTTTGGATTTGAGTTCTTCAACTCTCCAAACTCACATGCATTATTTAAGAATAATGCTAGAGAATACATATACATATTATTCAAAAGTGTCCGTAGTCGGTCAGAATCGTGGGAACGGATCCGAAATAAGACTATACTGACTTTGGACTCAAATTGTTGACTATCCAAATTCACAGACCTCATTACAGAATGACGTTGGACGTAACTCGCAACAAATCATCTTATTTTATTCAATAACAAGATGAATTGATTATTGGTAAACTCATTCTTATCTTTAAACCTGAGATACATGTGCTACCTCCCGTTTACCAGGGTCTGTTCTTTGATGGTAGTCAACCGCTGTTGCGTAAATGCCAGTCATAAAGGATACTTTTGGGAATAGATCTAAATTTCAGTGGGAGCTGCATGTAGTTAATATGGGATTATGTACTCTTACATTTACAATGCAATAGTGAGACATCATGGGCCCTCTCGTTGATTCCAAATGCAAAGTGTAAGGCCTAACCCAAACTTACTGTGTGTTTGATTGGAACACTTGCAATCGAGATCGAGAAACATTGAACCTAAAATAAGTTTAATTGAATCCATTTCTTATCGTTAAATTGATGCCGAAAACAGAAGGAAACAATGACTAACGATATTTACTATAAGTCTAATATCATTTTGCTTTGCAACTGATAAACAATGTTTGTCAACTTAAGGTGTCGCGACTGGTTAGGGTAGTCATGTGTAGCTAGAGCGCCTCTGACTGCATCTTACGATCTTGTCGGGATCTGTCCAAGTGGGAGTTTGTTGGATATTATATGTCCAGACTCGACATATTCTAGGAACCCGACCCGGTTGTGAATGTAGAGTTACACTGAGGGCAACGAGAACCGAACATGATTAATTAGTAAACGTTGTTCTGCGAAAACAGAAAAGAATTATATATTGTTATTTATATAACGATATAAATAATAATTAATCATTTCATATTATTATTATTTGTTAATAATAAAAGCATAAATTAATTATTAAATTGTTAATAATTATTAGCTGGTGAAATATATATAAATAATAATTGTTATTATTAGTATTTCTAATTAAATAAAAGTTAATTAAATAAATTTATTTATTTAATTAGTTTTATTTATAGTGGTTAGATATTTGTAATTTAAATAAGTTAGTTTATTTTTAAAGATTATCTAAAAAAAATGGATGGATAAAAGAGAGATTTAAACTAGTTGTAGTTTATCTACAACTGTTTAAGAGATAAAGGGATAGGCCAAAAAAATATTAAATAAACCAATTGTGGCTTATCCACAACTAATTTATCGGATTATAAATAGGAGACACAAATACAGATTTCAGTTGCTCCAAAATTCTCCACAACCTTAAAATATTTGGCACCCCCTCCCTCCTCTCTCTACGTTGCCGCCGGCTAACCCTAGCCGCTACCACTACCGTCGATCTCCGGCAGCCACCGCCGTCGCAGCCTCCACCAGCAATCACGTCTGTCGTCGCTACTTCCATCTGAACCACCACCGACCGCCGCTTGTCCACCGCTGTTCTGCCAGCTGACCGCCGTCGTCAGCAGCTAACCGCCGCAGTGCGGCCACCGCACCGCCACAGTTGAGCCGCCGCCGACCACCACCGATTTAGGCGCTGCTTTTCGGGTGTTTTTTTCTGCTGCAATCTGATCATCACATGAGACCTGCTTTCTCTTGGTAAGGTTTTCGCAACCCTAGCGCATATCTCGTTGAACCTCGGTGTCTCGAACAGTTGTCCTACACAACCGACCATTCATAATCTAAACACTTTTGGTTTAGATCGAATCATAATAATTATTATGATGATCACATAAATTGTTATATTTAGTTATCGTAATTTATCTGATTCGTATATTTAAATATTGATTTAAATATAAGAATTAATATATATATATATATATCAAATTACACACACACACACACACATATATATATATATATATATATATATATATATATATATATGTATATCTAGTGTTTGCAAGTTGATGATTGAATCCTGCTGTTTGAATTGTCATTTGGTTTTCGTGTTTTAATTAAATATATATTTAGATATATTATTGCTTCCGCTACCTCTAATTTAATTAAGGTAATTAAATAAATAAATAAATAAATATAATTGTATCCGGTAATATAATTAGTAAAACGGGTTTTAATAAAAATTAAAATTACTACCCGTGACCCAAATACCACTGGCAAAACCCAAAATGTACGGCTACACGCAACGTGCCCGTAGTGTTTGAGTGTTGACCTTAGGTGGGACTTTATAATTCATAACCGACATATGTATTTGAAAACTATTAATATGATGATGGTAGTTACGACTCACCAACAACATATGTTGTTGACTCCGTGTTGATTTATGTTGCAGATAAGTGACTGCTGGTGAAGCTGTGTTTTGGTACGGGAACATTCGGATGGTTGTTGTCACTAATAGTATAGCTTTGTACAATAAATGTAATGATGTTTGCGTTTCGGTACTTGTTATGACTATACATCATTGATATGTGTATCAATTGTTTGTTCAGTCCTGGGTCTATCTGGGGCCTTTGATTTAATAAGGTCAGCTATGAAGTGCCTAGTGCATCCTCAATTAGAGTCGGTCTAAGGTCTCACTGGAGGGCTGGATGTCCGTGTATGTTTCTTGTTTTGTTATGTGATTTAACTGATGGTGCGTAGTGAACTGATACATACAGCCGGTCCCACACACTCCCCCGCACCTGGCAGGGGCGACGGACCGGGGAGTGACATGTTGGTATAAGAGCCAAAGGTTCCAGCAGATTAGGAGTCTCTTAGAGCCGGTAAGCTTTAACCTAGTTGGACCATTAAGATAAAGCATGAACCAAAAACTTATGACTTAGGATGAAGTTTGTATGTTAGGGAGTAATCGAGGTTTAGTGTAAGGTCGGTAGTAGTTACAGCCTTGTAAACTGTCATTTCTATCCATAGGTGCACTAAGACTCGGTGAACCCTAGCACACACATGAATACTAATAGTCTTCTATAATAAGTGTTAACATAGGATGAAATTTGTATATTAGATGTAGTCATGCTATGTTGTAAGGTCGGTAGCAGTTACAGAAAGTGCACGCTGCCATTGTTACCCACAGGTACACCATAATATGAGGAACCTAATAGACACATGGATACTGATGGTTATTAGGTGTACTCTAGAGTATTTGAGGAATACAATTCCTAGAATGAATTAAATTAAGGAAAATCTAGGTGTGCACGAGATTTTATATTATATGTAAAATTGTTGTGTCTATCTGATTTTTCAATCGCATGTACTTAAGTGAAATTGTGGAGTTTTGGTAAAACCTCAAAATCAGGCAGTAATAGCAAGAACAACAAGGGCAAGAAAGATGAAGGTGGACCAAGTCAACCTATACCACCCATGAGTCCCGATTTATCAGGATATTTCCCAGCACCTACTAAAAAGAAAACCCGGTCACCAGAAGCCTCGGCAACCGACATACCCAAACCTCCCAAGAGAAGGAGCACAAAACCAAGAATGTCGGTACACCCAAGCCATACCATTCACATCGCACCCTCAGAATGGAATGCATGTAATGCGGAGTGGATCAGGAAGAACCCGAAGAAGAACCCGAAGAAGATGGAGACGAGACAGTTCCGTTGCAACAAGTGGTTATTGAAGTGTTAGCATGACATACGATAAGTTATCACTTGAAGCATCACTCCCAACATGTCTATGCTTCACCAGTTTATGCACCGGATGAAGAGGAAGGAACCGAGGAATCGGTTCCTATGCAGCAGGAGCCTGTGCCAACTTTTCCACAAATGGAAAACTTAGTAGATGTACCCGTCCAAGATCCCATAGCCACCTTAGCAAATGACTCTCGAGACCCATACGTAGCAGCTATGTTGCAAGGACATCACAACCAATATGTGTCTGAACGGTATAGTTTTCCCCAGCTGACGAGGTCTAACACTCAGCCACCATCCTCGTACCAACAGCCACCTTCCTACCAGCAGTTGTCTTCATATCACCAGCCACCCGGACTACAGCAGTCATATTCATATCAGCAACCCATTATGTATTAGAATCCTATTCCGGAGCAACATGCAACTGGTATGCCGTATTATCAGCCTTCTATCCGCCACAACTGTACTAATATTCGACCCACTCACATCCCATGCAGCAGTCTTTCATGCCATTTTAGCCTCCCACCTACCCTTACACTTCCTATGGATCATACGAAGACCTCCCGAGGTCATCATTTTCAGGACCAGGTCTCATCTTCGCACCAACTCCTTATCAAGACTTATCAGGACCTAATTCTCCAGTGATTAATTCTCTTAAGGAATAAAATAAAGCTTTGGCAAAAATATTGGAGAACCAATTGAAAAAGGAGAAGAAGATGGCTGAAGAGGCTAAAAAGGCGTCGTCTCACATTAAACACTTGACATTATTTGGAAGGTGCAAATACTAGAGGCGGGGAGTTAGCATGGATTGTGGTGGCAGTAGTCTCGTGAGGTGTGTTTTAATAAATCATGATGTTTGTTGTGGGACATTTGATGATGCTTGTTTGTGTGTGACTCTTAGAAGCGTTGTATGAGTGTTGTTTGAATTTATGTTCTAGTTTGTATAGCGGTGGTACCGCTAAGACATCTTTGTATTCTCTTCATGGAATAAATGAGTATTTGTTGTTTTTTTAGTATTTCGGATAAAGTAGTATTGTAGAATCATGAAATTCAGTAATCGTAGGTGGATCGGATCATTAGATCACCCCTAAGGATTCATGCGTTTGCGATTTTACTCTGATCAAAGTGATAACATGGTACCATTACCGACAGTCCCAATATGGTGATCCAGTAGGCCGAGAAAGTGCAACCACCCCGATGTAAATATGTTCATTATGACACTAGCATGTGTAAAAGAAATATAAATCCCATCGTAAATACCTGCTAACTAAATTGAAAATTTCATTATGTTAATCTGCCATTTTGATTTGCTTTTAGCAAAATGCCGAAAGCAGGAATAAGTAAAACTCATCAAGAAGACTATGAGGAAGAAGATAATCGCGGTGATCGATCAGTTCACAGTAGGGAGGAGGAACCGCCTACATCTAAACAATTAAGGAAAAGAGAACAAGAAGAACGACTCGAGGAGATTATTGCTCAGCGAATTTCTAAGGCATTACCCATGTTTGTTTCAAAGGAGAAAAGGCAAGGAAAGACTCATGTTGGATAAGAGAGATCTAGTGAAGCGACGAACAGCAAGACTGCCACCTCTCGACCAAAGAAGCCCGAGAGATCTCGATCAAGAATGACTGAGTCTAGAACAAATTTCGAATCTCATAGTGAAAGTAAGAGTCCTCGAAGCCGCAGTCGTGAATGTGCTGATAAACACATGGTAAAGTTTGCATTACAATCTTTTAAAGGAGCGGCTTTGAACTCGTGGAAAATGGAGATGAATAGGTTTGGAAAGAGGAATGCATACCGAATGGGTTGGACATCATTTCATACATTAGTCATAGAGAAATTCATTCCGGAGTATGAAGTTGAAAGGCTTGAAAATGAATTTATTAATCTGAGAGTGGACGGAGCCGACTATATGTCTTATATCAATAGATATAACGAATTGTTGAATTTGGTGCCCCACATGGCAGAATCAGAAACCTCCAAGATCAGAGGATTCGTATGGGGATTAAGCCCTGAAATACTGGCAGATGTTAGATCCGCACGCCTCAATAGCTTGGCATCTTCTATAAGCTTGACGGACACTCTGGCCGACGAATGAATCAGAACGGTAGGAATTAAGGTGGATACCTCAGGAAATAAGAGAAAGTTTGGTGATAAGGGTCAGGATGGAAGGAAAGGAAGTAAGTTTGGAAGAAATGATCTTGGAAGAAGGAGTGAAGAAAAACATTCCAAAGGACCACAGGCATAGAAGTGCAAAAATTATGAAAAGGAGGCACATACTCATTAATAGTGTAGAGCACCGCAGATCTGCTTCTATTGTAAGGAGAAGGGACACAGATGCTCACAATGTCCGAAAAAGAAGAATGTAAAGGACGAGAAGAATAAACAGGCTGGAAATTCCAAAGGTAAACCCCGCCTCTATATTATGTCAGCTGAGGAGGCCCGTGTGAATGACGACGTGGTCTTCGGTATGTTTCTAGTTAATAATATATTTGTTAGCATTTTATTTAATTCTGGTTCTAATAGGAGTTTTATATCCTCTGCTTGTGTGCCTAAATTAAAATGTACAATACATAAATTAGATAGGCCCTATATTGTAGAAACTGCTAACGGCCAAAAGATTAGTGTTTCCAAAACATTTAAAGATTGCTGTTTAGAACATGAGAACACCATGTTTGATCTTGAACTTCATCCTATGGACCTAAGTTAATTTGATCTAGTGCTTGGAATGGACTGGCTCACACAACATCAGGCAAAAAGTCGTTGTGCTAAAAAGGTCTTGGAAGTAAAATCCACCGATGACAAGGTACATACTATCATTGGTGATCGTCAGACAAGACCGTCAAAGATTATAACCAGATTAAAAGCAGAAAAGTGCATTCGGAAGGGAGATCAGTCTTATCTAACGAATCTGATTTAGGTATCTAAAGAGAAGAAATTGGAGGATGAACCCATAGTCTCGAAATATCCCGATGTGTTTCCTGATGAGTTGCCAGGATTACCCCTGGAGCGACAAGTGGAGTTCCAAATTGAACTTGCACCTAGAACATATCCGATTGCTAAAGCATATTACCGACTTGCAAGGTCTGAAATGCAGGAACTCAAAAATCAACTCCAGGAACTTCTCGATAAAGGTATCATCAGACCCAATTCTTCACCGTGGGGAGTACTGCTACTTTTTGTGAAAAAGAAAGATGGCATGATGCGAATGTGCATCGATTATCGTGACCTCAATCGCGTGTCTATAAAAAATAAGTACCCCTACCCAGAATTGATGATTTGTTTGACCAATTACAAGGAGCCAGTTACATCTCAAAATTTTATTTGAGATTAGGATATCATCAAGTAAGAGTTCGTGACAAGGATGTCCTGAGAACTGCATTCAGAACAAGGTATGGTCATTATGAGTTCACAGTCATGCCTTTTGGATTGACTAATGCACCAACAATGTTTATGGATTTGATGAATCGAGTGTGTAAGCCATATCTTGACATTTTTGTAATTGTATTTATCGACGACATTCTAATTTACTCCCGTACTCGAGAAGAACATGGTGGACACTTGAGGAAAATATTGGAATTATTACTTTCATAAAAAGTCTACGCAAAGTTTTCTAAATGTGACTTTTGGCTGAGAGAGGTACAATTTCTGGGACACGTCGTAAGCGGAGTCGATATTCATGTGGACCCAGCAAACGTGGAAGCAATAGTAAAATGGGAGCACCCTAAGAGTCTGACCGAAATTCGATGTTTTCTAGGACTAGTTGGTTATTATCAGAGTTTTATTCAAGATTTCTCAAAAATAGCCATGCCCTTAAACACCCTAATCCAAAAGAATGTGAAATTTGAATGGAAACAAAAACACACCGATGCTTTTGAGCTGCTCAAATAGAAACTAAGTTCTGCCCCTATACTTTCATTACCAGAAGGTACTGAAAATTCTGTGGTTTATTGTGATTCATCCATTAATGGACTCGGATGTTTCCTAATGCAAAAAAGATAAAAGTAATTTCATATGCATCAAGACAACTCTAGAAGCATGACTCAGAATTTGGAGCTAGGAGCAGTAGTCTTTGCTCTTAAAATTTGGAGGCACTATTTGTATGGGACAAAATTTGTGGTATTCTCTGACCACAAAAGTTTACAGCATTTATTCAGTCAAAAGGAACTAAATATGCGGCAAAGACGCCGGATGGATGTGTTAAACGATTATCATTGTGAAATCAAATACCATCCAGGTAAGGCCAATGTAGTGGCCACGCACTAAGCAGGAAGGAGAGAACTAAACCACTCCGAGGTTGAGCATTAAGACTAAATGTAAGTGTGAATTTAATTGATGAGATCATCAAAGCACAAAAGAAACAAATGGCTGACCCAAATGTTGAGCGGGAAGAAATGATGACTATTATAAAGAGATTAACGAAAGAAGCTGACGGTATCCTCAGACTAGGTAGGCGCATATGGGTACCTAAAGAAGGAGGTTTACGTGATGTCATCCTTCGAGAAGCTCACAAGTCTAAGTACATGCTTCACCCAGAAGGTGACAAAATGTATCAAATTTTAAGGCCAAATTACTGGTGGCCGAGAATGAAAAAGGCGACCGCTGCCTATGTTAAAAAATCTCCTACGTGTTTACAAGTAAAAGACAAACACTAGAAACCTACCGGTTACCTTCATCAAATTAAACTTCCTGAGTGGAAATGGGAATTATTACCATTGATTTTGTAACAAAGCTTCCAAGAACTAGAAGTGGTAATGATGCCATATGGGTGGTTGTGGATAGTTTGACAAAATCTACTCACTTTTTATCCACTGCGGAAACCTACTCCGGAGAGCACCTGGCAAAAACATTTGTGAGTGAGATTGTGTCAGAACATGGAGTGCCATTATCCATAATCTTTGATAGAGAAAGTCGATTCACCTCTCATTTTTGGCAAAGTTTCCAAGAAGCTATGGGGGCCAAACTTAAAGTTAGCACTGCATATCATCCCCAAACCGATGGGCAAAGCAAGAGAACAATCCAGATGCTTTAAGATATACTGAGATCTTGTTTCTTATAATTTGGCGGCAATTGGGATACAAATCTCCCACTAGTTGAATTCTCGTATAATAATAGCTACCATTCTAGCATCCAGATGGCACCATTCGAAGCCTTATATGGTATAAAGTGTCGAACACCGGTGTGCTGGTCCGAAGTTGTGACGCCCACTCCCAGACTTGGCACCAGGAGGGGTCACTCATCGGATTTACTCATGAACACGTGGCACAACAGAGATAAGCAGCGGAAAATTTAAAACTTTTATTTATATAAAGCCAAGTATGTAAAGTAACTGAGATAATTTACAATCTATCTATATAGTGACTAACTATATCCGTCTTTATTTATCTACAACTAGCCAGCACCTCCAACCACTCCTCTAATAGCTTGCCCGATCAGTCTCTTATCACGAGGGCTCCGCCCTTGCTCCCAGACGTCTCTCCTAAACCTGACATACATATGGTTTTGGGAAAAGGTCAGCTTACGCTGGTGAGTTCTACATTTTAAAAACATTACCTCGTTCGTGAGGTTAAAACCTTTGGACCTGCAAAATCTCTTTTTACAACATTTATCAAGTATAACAAATAACACGTCATACATAACATAACATCATATCCATACACGTTTCTCTAGAAAGCATCTACCTCAATAACCTTTAACTCCTACGCCCTGAATTCCATACACCTCTATACCTTCTGGTCTCGAATACTGCTCAGGTGACTTATCGGAAGCCCCCAACCATTCAGTAATGACAACCGCTCCACTTCTTCTAT
>JBCNJP010002665.1:0-27767 GCA_039602395.1 Deinandra increscens subsp. villosa | reverse complement strand
ACGCGAAAATCTAATTATTATTTATTTATTCAAATAGGTAATAAATTCCATCCAACTTCAATATTATTTATTAGCCAATAAATAATGTCCTAGGATTTCCATCACTGTCATCGGGTAATAACAGTCAAGACTTAACCTTGAACATTGAGTGACGTGTTCACTAACTCAAGATAGCCAAACCCTAATACGTCATAACATTACCTTGTAGACGTTTGCTAGGCTAAATTCAACCAACCATATCTGTCATCCATCTTCAAACAAGTGAGTCTTCACGGCCCCTTTTACATTTCTGTTTTCTAACCTGGGGGAGAATTCAAGGATTACTTTTCAATTTCATATTTGTCAGATATTATGATAACTGTAAGAAGTATTGATTGCATGTTCTTTTCATATCCCCAAACTGTGTATTCATGTTGATTCATGTTATATGCCTAAGTCCCACTATTAATTGAGTTCAATTAGTTCATTCGAAACGATAGCTTGTGAGTAGATCTATTTGGGTTAACGACTCTGCCCTGACTTGGTCGCTCCAATCATGACTCCACGGTTATAGTCAAGGGGTACATTTGTTATTCTGGTCATTCGGTGTTCTTGGGGAAGGATACCAGGAGTGGGTAAACAGTTAGTTTTGAATTCAAGGTTCATGATTAATCTTTACAACAAGAGTGTCAAATAAACTAATATTCTGACAGACTAACATTTTCAAACATAAATTCCAACAGTTCTAGTGTCATAAAACCTGTGAACTCACCAACAATTCTGTTGACTTTTTAAATTCTTGAATTCTCAGGTGATTAGAGACTGCAACTCCATGTTTTTCTGTTCCGGTCCTGCTTGTCATATCATGGTCTGCCTGCCGTGTGTTCATGCATTTCATTTTGGAGATTTAGACGCATTACGCCCTAGGGTAGTTATGTTTATAAATCTCATGACTATGTCTTTTGGAAAACTTATCATGTAACCACTACTTTAATTCCGCTACTACGGTTTTAGATGTTTAATTAAATGTTTGAAACTTATATTTTCAAAAGACAAATGGGTAAATTAAATGTTCATTAGACGTCATCATTCATAACCATGACCATGATGCCAAATCAGTCGCATGCCCACATTCAGTCATTTTCTCGGGGTGTGACAGTTTGTAATTGGTAACCACAATTTTTCATCCAAATCATTAACATAACCTCTAAAATTTGTTTCCCAACCATGATAATCTTCAAGATTTATCAACTTTGGCACATTCTGACGATAACGCTCAGGGAAAACATCAATTTCATACATTTTGAGAATTTGAAAATTATTGCTTGGTCCGAACTCCCACCGAACTTCGTCTGAACTCTACTGAACCTCTGATCTTGCTCCGAACTTTGTCCGAACTCGATTGCACAGTCCGAACTTAGACTTGTGTCCGAACTCCTCCGAACTCTCACCGAAACAAGAAAGGCCGATCTTCGTCCGAACTCTCTCCGAACTGGGAGTTCGGAGCGGTTATTTTTCAGTTACTCCGAACCTCGAACGAACTGAGACACTCTCGACATAATTTTCGCGATTTTGAGAGAATTTGGACGAGATTTTTTATAGGAACTCAGGTAAAACCCATAGAAATGTTTTAGTAATGAAAATCACTCGAAAAGCTCAAAGATTTACTCGTTTTTGAATGAAAACAACTCGGTTTTATCAAGAAAACGACTACAATCAAAGCAAACGCAATAGAGCAACCTGGATTTGCTTTGATACCAATTGAAAAACCGTAAAACGGATCTTACTATAGGTTTGCTTGATCGTAAAGTAAACACGAGAAGTAAATAATAGTTTGTTTTATTGAAATCAACAAAGACTCAAATACAAACTCACTCTGAAGCTCTCTAGAGAAACACACTCAAAACACATAGTTAAGAACTTGTCTCTCTCACTCGTATCCTCACATTCAAAGTACAAGTTCCTATATATATATATATATATATATATATATATATATACATATCTCCGTCCAAACTCCAAGTCTCGGCGGGTCCGAACCTCAGGTTCGGACCTAGTTCGGCCGGCAGCTTGAACTTGTCTTGAATCTTCACATCGTCTCGTTCAGATACTTCACGTGACGCACAGATTATGTATCAACAATCCAAAATTGACTAAGGACAGAAACAAGCTACAAGCATTAGCAACCGCTTTCGTTTAATATTTTGTAAAAAAAAGATAAAGAAAAAAAAAGAGATCAAGATGACTTCCAAATTCATACCAGAATCATTGATTGTACTAGCTTAAAATCAAGACCACAATGAGAGACATTCGATCCTAGAATTAGCTCTATCCCACCTCCAATGATATGTTTTAAGCATATGGGTTACTGGCAGTTGAATGAAACTAGAAAGAGTGGTGTTTAGTGAAGGGAAAGGACTTGGCTTCATCTCCCACACCGGTAGCAACCGAGATAAGAGTGAAACTAAAGCGGGAAGGAGATGAGGATCTGGATTCAAGATTCCATTTTTCTTTTTAGTTTGAGTGAACACCCGGTAGCCAATCGATCGGGACTAGGATCTGCACCAAGACAGATTAGTTCGCCTTTGGGTTATTAAGAAGAAAAAGAAGATCCCGGAGTTCTCTTTCTAGGTTGAGGAGATTGCTTTGACATTTTTTGTTAACCCTACCCGAAAGAGAGTGAGTGGTGGATTCAGAGAAAAGCTATTCTTCTAAGCAGTTTCACAAGTAAATGGAATGATTCTTCCCCCAAGGGTCAAGTTATTATCTATGTTACGCCAGATGTTCTATAGATACAAGTTATTTAATACTCCAAATTCTTATGTTTTTTTTATTCTGGACCGCGCGAGTTATTTTTTTCCATCTCCATTTTTCTGTCTGTAATAGGTATTGGTATGTACCTTGATTGTGTTCTTTCAATATCGGTTGACAAGGTTGAAGGTATTCTATCTAATTATTTTTATAGATAGTTTTCTTTAAGAAAAAACTCCTATGATTTTTAAGAGTTAGTTGGCTAATGAAAAAAAAGAAGGATTTTGATTCTATTAATTTTTAAATAAAGTAAAAACAAAATATGAATTGAAAGTTTTACCCAATATACTTGGTCTTTGCGAGAACCGCATGAATCACGATACTACTTGATTCACATGGTTCTCGCCAATTGATACATGATGTTTTATATACATCGTATTGCATTCTGTTTGTATTCTTAATAACTTTTATTGAATTTAACTAGAGGTTAAAATAAATGAACCATAACTATATACTAAAATATTTTGGCAATATTGTTAATCAATTCCATAATGAGTATTGTTTTACCCATGCCAGCTCCCCCGAATAGTCTGATCTTTAATATGTATAACATTACATATGTTAAAAGTTGTTACATGTGTACCTCAAATAAACTTGTTTATTGATTTTTATCTTCTTCTTTTTTTTGAACAGCGAATCCCCGGTCACCTGGGGTCCCCCAATTCCTGATGGTTCTCCCTTCCACCCAGTAATCTGAAAGTGTAGTGACCCGGCGCCCTCGTTCATCCCAGAGGAAACCCACCGCCTGAAGGCCCACTATGGTAAAACCTCTGACCCACCTCTATAATTTATCATCATTCATTTTTTTTTTTTTGTCAGGTGGGATTTGAACCCTTGACCTCCACATTGAAAGGTAAGGGTATATCCACTCCACCAAATGGTGTGGGATTATTGAATTTTATCTATTTAACACATGTGACATTAAATATGTTACCAGATGTTAGAAGCGTGACTCAAATAAACTCGCTTCTTGATTTTTGTCTATATTACATTTGTAAAGTTACATATGTTACAAGTTGTTATACGCGTAGCTCAAATAAACTTGTTTATTGAGTTTTGTCTAAATAACATAATTATTGTTACAGGGTTCGGTTCCCGTGCGGAAGGGCATTTTGCCTACGAACCGTGCGAACATGCATAAAAAACCCTTTCTTGGTCCTATAATGTAGATTTAGTGGTACTATATTATTATAAATGGTGCTAGGTAGATGTATACATGTATCAATACAGTTTCTTGATCCAGTACTTGATGTTTTTTGAACTTTTACATATACCAACATAAAAAATTATACCAGCATAGACCGGCATAAATTTTTTTGTCCATGAGCCAAATCCACTTCTAATCATACACCAGCACCATTCCTGATCATATATATGTACTAGCACACATTCCTGATCATATACCAGCATTAAACTACATCTTATGACCGAGAAAATGTATTTTTAGGTGTGTTCGTACCAATCTTAGGCAAAACACATGTTTGCATTTGAACCTCCATCTAGCGTTACATATGTTACAATTTGTTACATGCTAGCTCAAATAAATTTATTTCTTGATTTTTGTCTGTACAACACGTGTAGCTCAAGTAAACTCGTTTATTGAGTTTTGTCTATATAACACATATGTCGTTACATATGTTACAGTTTGTTACATGCGTAGCTCAAATAAATTTATTTCTTAATTTTTGTCTGTATAACACGTGTAACTTTACATATGTTAGAAGTTATTGAATGCCTAGCTCAAATAAACTTGTTTATTGAGTTTTGTCTATATAACACATGTAACGTTAAATATGTTACCAGCTGTTACCTGCGTGACTTAAATAAACCCACTTCTTGATCTTTGTCTATATTACATGTGTAAAGTTACATATGTTACAACTTATTACATGCGTAGGTCAAATAAACTTTGTTTATTAATTTTTATCTGTATAACACATGTAATGTTACATCTTACAAGTTGTCACATGCGCACCTCAAATAAACTTGTTTCTTGATTTTTGTTACATGCATAGCTCAAATAAACTTGTTTATTGATTTTTATCTATATAACACCTGTAAAATTTACGTATATGATCTGATAATTTTGTTTTTCTTCGTAGGTGAATAGATTTTTGGATGAAATATGAAGATGATTATCAAGAGCGGAAACGTAAATAGTTTTTTATATGTTTTTGTTAGCTTGTTATATTTTTTTTTCTTAGCTTGTTATATGTTTTTGTTAGTTCGTTTGAAACATTTGTTGTTATATTTAGTGTTGATTGTAATGTTTTCTTATAAATTAATGAAATGTATTTTGTCCATTTCTTGTTTATACCGGTCCCATAAAAGTTACGTATGTAACATTTCATACCCGATGATTAAAAAACCAAATTTTTTTTTTAAAATATTAGAAAAAAAGTAACAAATCTCCACATATTTTCATTAAAATAAAAAATAAAAAATAAAAGTCTATTGGGATCTTAATAAGCTAAGTAAAAGAAAGTATTAAATATAAAGTAAGAGAGGGGAGGGAAGAGAGAAGACAGAAAAGTGTATGGATAGTAGTTGACTATTATATCCTTTTTGGTAGAAGACAAAAAATATGAAAAAGGGTGATGTAGCTTCTTGAGAGCAACTTATTTTGTTTCTTTTGTTTTATTAACTCAACCCTGTTTCCTATATAACATTCCTCTATAGACAAATTCGAAAAAACAGGGCCTTATTCTCTAGGAGGCCCCACTTAACCAAGTACAGGTGAACAAAAAAACCGGTCCCGGGATCGAAAGCGGCGAACCGAACTGGAACCGGTCCGGCTCCAAACCACTTTCAATAAAACCGGTTCGGTTCCAAGGAGAACCGACAGTTCTGCACCAATTCTGTCTCTTAGGGCCGAGAACTGAAAAAACCGGTTCCTACAGAACCGATCCTAAGAACCGGTCCCAGAACCGGTTCCGAACGTTGGAGAGGGGCTGGAAAATTTCTATCCGTTACAAACGGCTATATAGCCGTTAGGACCGAAAATAAAGTTCTTTTTTTTTGTACATTTGGACCCCCAACACCCCTCTAAACTTAGTATAAATACTATTGCAACGCTTTGGGTTGATTACAACACTCAAAAACTCACTAAAAACCTCTCATTTTCGATCTCATATTCTCATTATGGCTAACCCAAGTGAAGCATCCGTTGGGCAAAATACGGATTCAAGCATTTTTATCGTGAAGGTGAAAGAAACAACTAGAAACAAGGACCCTTGGACACATTTCGACTTACGCGAAATGTCGAACGCTGGTGAAAAAGCGCGTTGTCATGCTTGCAGGGGACTTTTTTAGGTGGAGACAAACTCTAGTTTGAGGTAACATTTGAGGCAATCTTGCAAGGTGTTGCACAAGAACCCGATTAAGGATCAAGCACAAATAAGTAGCAAATGAGACATATTTAATTTCGACATGAGTATCATTCATGACCGAATGGAAAAGTTCGTGATCCAAGAAGCTCTTCCCTTTGATCATTTCAACAACCCTCGTCTATCAAGTTTGATTCGGGAAACTCTCCAACCTCGCCACGCGCAATTAAGTCACATAACTCTTAAACGTGATTGGTTAAAACTATGGGACGTTGCAAAAAAGATTTAATTTCACTTTTTAAAAACTTGCAAACCGATGTAAACTTAACAACCGACGTTTGGTCGGCTCCCCACAATTTACCGGAATCGTATCTATGTGTCACCACTCATTGGATATGTCCTTCATCATGGCACATGATGAAACATATGGTTGCGTTTGAATTGTTTGGATATCCCCACACGGGAGAAAATGTTTTCAAACTATTAGATTATGTAATCCGAACATTTAAATTGGAAAACAAAGTTTTTCTATGTCTTTTGTTAATGCTTCAAACAACACTATGACCGTTGAAAAATTAAAACTAAAATATAAACCGATTTGCAACGGGATTTTTTCCCATAGTCGTTGTGTAGCCCATATTATAAATTTGACGGTTCAAGATGGTCTAAACGTTCAACAAGTTAGTGTTTTTAAAGAACAATTTAAAAACTTGTTACGTTCGATTTTTTTACAAAGTAGAGCAAGATATATGAAATATAGAAAATTGTGTAACGATACGAATTCGGTTTGTCTTGGACCGAATTGGGACGTTCCTACACGTTGGAATTCAAATTTTAAAATGTTTTAAAGTGCTTTAAGATAAAAGGAAACTTTAAAGCATATTCATGAGCAATTAGAATCTCGTGGTCGAGCTACATCATTTCCGGACGAGGGTTTGGTTAGTATTGAAGAACTGTCCGATTTGCTTGATGTTTTTAACATCACAACTACACAACATTCGAGTGTTTATTATCCGACTAGTGCTTTTGTTCTTCACAATATTTTTTTTATGGCAAAAAAATTAAGTGAATTTGAATTTAAAAATGATATGCTTAATCATATGGTGGCTCCATGAAAGAAAAAGTTAAAAAATATTTTTACAGAGATCCCACCCGTGTTTACTTGTGCCGTATTTTTGAACCCGTGTTATAATGTTACGGGTGTTGAAACGTTGATTGATAGGATATGTTCCTATTTAAGTTTATATGAAGAAGATCCAAATTTTGCACAACAAACCAAATGACCCGGATGATTTGTATAACATGTTTAGGGTTGAAAATACTAAACGTCAAAGAGGAAGCACCCAGAGTAGTGAGCTTGGGAGATATAGTGCGACATATTTTTTGTCCACTATGACTAGGGAGGAATTTAATCATTTTGATATCTTGGCTTGATGGAAAGGAAATGAAGCTCAATTTCCTATCATATCCGCTATAATTCTCATAGTAGTTGAGAAATATACAATGACTTGGCAATTTCCTTATCGAAGTAGTGGTGTGTTTTATTTTTTGAACTCGTAACCGGTGTATGTCTTTTTTAAATTAATTAGTAAGAATGTTGGTTTTTTGTTTAATAGTTCTTGCCTTATAATTTTTATTTGTCTCAAATTGTGACTTTGAATAATATATAAAACATCACAGTAGCAAAAAAAAAAAGTTCACCAACCAAGCAACAAATACAGCGGCCGGTTCTTGGGAGGAACCGGGTACACTACAACAAAAGTTTGAATTATTCACACTTTTTTTTTTCACATTTTTTGAAAGCGTGAATTTTATAGTCATAAAGTTCACAATTAAAAACGTTTAAAATTTATTCACACTTATAAATGTTTAATATGTAAAAAGTTACTAAAACTTCACACTTTTAAATGTAAACAAAAATGTTTACATTTCTAAAAGTGAAATAGATATTATAAAACTAATTCACACTTATACATGTGAAGAAACATGAAATTTTATCACATCTTTAAAAGTGAAAAATAAATAATTTTTTTCACATTTTCAAGTGTGAAAGAAAAACTAAAACTTTCATATCAATAAGTGTGAACTTTTTATTTTGAAGATATCTTTATAATATTCACACGTATGTAGAAGTGTGAACTTTTATAAAAAAGAATACTTGATATTAGTTCGGGTCGTTGTGAAGTGCGGGTCAAGATCGATGTCTCCGGGTACATGAGCTATAAAAGCTCAATGTCTTTATTAGGGAAAAAACCCTAACAACTTTGGAGCTGCTCTCATTTTTCCTCTTTGTCTTCTCTCGAGCTCTCGTCGTTCTTTTCACTGATTTGAGTCTAGGTTCAGTATTCTGCTGAATCAGTGTTAATAGTCTCGTAGATCGTAGTGATTTGGAGTTGTAGAGTGTGCGAAGTATTGATTGTTAGATCTGTATTTGTAATTGTTTGATTTGTGAAACCATGTCATTTTACAATTTGGTCGTTTTTTGTTGAGTTAGTAGTTGATATTCATCAGATGAATAGATCTATACTGCTATTGAATTTTTTGTTGTAGTTTTCAATTTTGATTTTGATCTTGATCGGAAGAAATGGCTCAGGGGACAGAGAAAGAAGAAACGGAATTCAAAATTGTACCGGAAACGCTAACTCTCTGCGTTAACAAATGCGGTGTCATCGAAAATCCGGTGACAAACAATATGTGTCAGAACTGCTTCAACGTCACCACAACGACACTGGTACTCCGACCGACACGATTGCAGTTACGATTACAAAACCGTCGGCCGTGAGGCGATCGCGAGGGATAATCCGGTGGTTAAAGCGGCAAAAATCGTGAGGATATGAATTGCATAATCATTCTCCTTCAAATCAGATAATTTGATGTGAAAATTTTGTAAAAATCCAAGAACAATCGATGTTGATCGGTGATATTCGAGAGTAATTGATCTGAGAAAGTACAATTTGCTGATTGAGATGGAAATATGTAAAACTCCAAGTTGATCATCTGTTCGATTAAAGTTGGTGGTGTCGGGTCGGGTTAAGGTCTCTTTAGATGACGGGTTGTACCGACTACCGAGTTCCTAAAAAAATCATTTAACATTTTTTAATTTTTTTTAGCAACATGTTCACACTTTTAAGTGTGAAAATTTATAAAAACATGTTCACACTTTTAAGTATGAAAAATTATAAAAACATGTTCACACTTTCAAGTGTGAAAAATTACAACAATATGTTCATGGTTTTAAGTGTGAAGAGTTGGATATCATTTTGTAACACCAACTTTTTTCACACCCAATTCAAGTGTGAACAATATTATTTTACACATTTTTAAATATGAATAAGTGAACTAAAAATATGTGAATAATTGATTTACTTGTTGTAGTGGTAGGGGAAGAACCGGTCCTGAACAGGTCCCAAACCGATGCCACCAGTTTCTGTTTTCCGGACCGAGAATTGATTCTAGAACCAAACCGGTTCTAGAAGGAGCCGGTTATTCTTGCGTTGACTGGAACCGGAACCGGTCTCAAACCGGAACCGGTTCGTTGAAAAAACCGGATTGTGCACCTCTATCACCAAGTACAGAGAATGATCTCCTATTAAGTTGCGAACATATCTCTCCACACAAAATCTAGAATGATATTAAGATTTATGATTTTCTTTGCATTACGTACTACTTGTTAGAGTAATTAGTGTTCTTTCAAGTCTGTTATCGAAGTAGTATTGTTGTAGTTATTGTGTAACCTTCTTGTTAAACTTTGATGATGAATAGAATCTTTGCCGTTTCGAAAGTAAATGAAATAATATAGTAATCCTTTCGTTAAATAGATAAGTTAAACAGAAACCAACAACAAAAGACATTGATATCAACTAATTTCGTAAAATGTGGGGCAAAACCAATTAACTAAACCGTTCCAAAGCATTATTTTAATTGTAGAAAACAATAAGAATTTATGTTATATAAGCAACCTCCACCCCTATCCAACTGTCTTAAGTTTTTCCTACAGATCAACAATGGCTGATCAACAACACAAGATGAAGAAATCACCACATGTTCTACTCTTCCCCTACCCTTCACAAGGCCATATAAACCCTCTCATCCAATTTGGCAAACGTTTACTCTCCAAAGGTGTCAAAACGACACTTATTACTACCACTTATCTCTTAAACTCTACCCTCTCCCACAACACAAACACCACCTCCATCGAAATCAAACCCATCTCCGATGGTTTCGATGAAGGTGGTTACGCAAGCGCAGATAGCGCAGAATCCTACATCAGAACTTTCAATGAGGTTGGATCGAAATCTCTAGTTGATCTGATCAATAAACTTCAAAGTGAGGGCCACGCAATTGATGCAATCGTCTATGATTCCATGATTACTTGGGCTTTGGGTGTCGCTACGGAGTTTGGAATTAGTGGTGGTGCATTTTTTACTCAATCTTGTGTTGTGAACAGCATATATTATCATGTTCATAAGGGGTTAATTACTTTGCCTGTGGGTGCCACTATTTCGGTTCCTGGTTTTCCACAGATTGAAAGGTGGGAGACACCTTCTTTTTTACAGAATTATGAACCATACCCTGGTTGGTCTGATATGGTGTACAATCAGTTCGCTAATATTGACCAAGCACGTTGGATCTTCTCAAATACTTTCTACCAACTGGAGAAAGAGGTGGGTTCACTAATCAACTTGCATTCCATGTTGCTAAGAGTAAAGATTTAATTTAGAATTCACTTTGTTGCTTAATATATATATATATATATTAAAGGCTGGTCTCCTCCCCTTTATTCACACACCACCTTCAACGGCTATCTGACTTTTTAAAATATCAAGGCTTGACTTTTTTAAACTTTTCAAAAGACCATATTTTCGAAGTTTAAATAAGTGAATCGTTGGAATTGTCAATGTTTGAAAAAGTTGAGACGGCCGCCCGATGAGCTTACGAATGGTTGTTTTACTATGATTTGACCATAAGAGTGGTGCACGATCAGACTTATTGGAATGTTAATGGCAATATATATCATATATTAATTGATTACTATGTAAACAACTAACTACCTTTTACAAATAGATATGAAGTATAGTATTACCTAGAAGTCAGATCATAATTATGTAGAAATCACATAACTAGTACTATAGTGAATGATCTCTATGCATGATACTTTTTGAATTGTTAGGTGATAGAGTGGATGCGGAAGATGTGGAAGTTGAAGGTAATCGGGCCAACAATTCCATCTATATATGTTGACAAACGACTTGAAGATGATAAAGATTACGGATTCAGTCTCTTCAAAGCAAACCATAGTGAATGCAATAATTGGCTAAATGATAAGCCAAACAAATCAGTTGTTTATGTTTCATTTGGGAGCTATGGACAACTTGGACCCGAACAAATGGAAGAAGTTGCATGGGCTTTGAGTGATAGCGATGCGAATTTCTTGTGGGTTGTGAGGGCGGAAGAACAAGAAAAACTCCCAAAAGATTTTCTAAATAAAACAGTACCACAAAAGGGTTTGATTGTGGCTTGGTGTAGGCAATTGGATGTGTTGGAACATGAATCAGTAGCTTGTTTTGTTACACATTGTGGGTTTAACTCAACTCTTGAAACAATAAGTCTTGGTGTCCCAGTTGTGGGAATGCCTCAATGGACAGATCAAACTACAAATGCCAAGTGTCTAGATGAAATTTGGGGTGTTGGAGTTAGAGTTAAGGCTGATGAGAACAGAATAGTGAAAAGAGAAAATCTATTGTCATGTATAAAAAAGATTATGGAGGGCAAGATAGGAGTAGTAGTCCGGAATAATGCGGAAAAATGGAGGGATTTGGCTAAATTAGCCCTTGCGGAAGGTGGGAGTTCAGACAAGGATATTGATGAATTTGTACGTGAACTAAAGCATGAAGTTTGATCAAGTATTTTGCACAAATTGAATAAATAAGATGCTGGTATTTTTGATTGTTGATATAATTATTTCTCGAAAGCTAAAAGCAGGATACATGTTTAATTCGTAAAATTAGAATATGAATTTAAACGGGGTAGGCTATTCGTACCCCCCTCCCTTACTTGTTGTACCCCCTCCCTGAAAAATTAAAATTTGTCATATTTACCCCTCATAAATATATGTACTTTAAAAATGTTTTTTTTCTAAAAAAAAATATTATAAAGACTTCGTTGAAAAATATTTAAAAAAATACTTTTCTTTAACAAGGAATTTAAAACTTCTTTTTGGGAAAAATATTAAAAACAATTTTCGATCAAAAAAGAACATTGTAGTTTAGAAAAAAATTGGAAAAATAACAACAAATATAAAACAAAAGAAATTAAAAACTATTTTCAATAATAAAAACTAATATTTTAGTTTAAAAATACCGAAAATAACAACAAATACAAAAAAAAAACCACGTTTACTAATAAATTAAAATATATATTTCTTTTTTAAAAATATAGAAAATTTTTTGTGTAAAAGTAATCACGTTTAAAAGCTATAGACAAAATTGTTATTTAAAATATAAAAAAAGTATCTTTAAAAATAATCATTTGACTTGTTTAAACACAATATAAAGAGAGTTTGATTTTTTTTTGAGGTTATTAGATTTGTTTTCTTAATATTGGAATTAAGATTTTATTATGATGTATATATAAACTAAAAATAAAAAATTTTAATTTAAGAAAATAGATATATTTCATACACAAAAGTTTATTTTATTTGAAAAAAACAAAAAGGTTTGAATTGTATAAATCTAAAAGTTGAGGGAGGGGTGCAACAAGTAAAAAAGATGGAAGAGGGTGTACGAATAGCAACACCCATTTAAACATGGCTGATTTCACATATTTTATAGTACCGAGTATGAAGTGCGTAGGGATTTGGGTAACATTTTAATTAAAATATTACTAAATATTTACAAAATAATATTAGCGGTACTCTTATTGTACATGCGAAATGTATTACAATAGTGTTACAAAACTAAGAGCGATAATTGAAAATTAATATTACAAACGTGAATTTACAATACTAAATAAGTCTTCAACTTGTTGAATCTTCACCGTGTTAATCTTACTTGGTCTTGAATCTTCATTATCATCCTCGTCAACAACTTCACCAATATGAGTCTAGTTCTGCACCCACACCGTGGACCGATGTTGCCATGATTCTACGCAGGCTAACAGTTCCACACCTACGCCCCGTTGAAAATACAATTAAGTCTCCACACCCAATATGGGAAAATGGAGATTCTATAAATAATACAAGATATTACACAAAGGTTACAACATAAATGACTAATTACAAAAGAGACCCTCAACCTAAACATATTTACTAACATCCCCCCTCAAGCTGAACGGTGCAGGACCCAGGCATAGCATTCTTCTGAAAAATTCAAATTGTTCACACGGGAGACTTTTTGTGAAGATGTCTGCTACCTGAAGCTTGGATGGAACAAACTTTGTGTGCAACTTTCCATTAGCAACCAGCTCACGAATGAAATGATAGTCAAGATCAATGTGCTTTGCCCGTTTGTGAGCAACAGGATTTTGGGACATGAAGATAGCACTTTGATTATCACACAGGAGTGTAGGACGATCAGGAGGTAGAGCGTGTAGATCTTGAAGTAGATGTGTGATCCAGATGATTTCAGAGGCAGTATTAGCCATAGCCCTGTATTCAGATTCACAACTTGACCGAGCAACAGAGTGTTGCTTTTTAGCACTCCAAGATATAAGATTCCCTCCTAAGAAAATTGAGTAACCATAGGTGGATCTACGCGTTTCAATGCAACGGGCCCAGTCCGCATCAGAGTAACCTAAAAGAGTTGGGGTACGCTGAGGAGCAAATGTCAAGCCATAGGTTAGCGTGCCTTTGATGTATCGAAGAACCCGTTTTACATGTTTTACATGCTCTTGAGTGGGACTTTGAAGAAATTGACTGAGTTGATTTACTGCATAGGAGATGTCGGGTCTTGTAATGGTCAGATATTGTAGAGCTCCAATAATTGATCTATAGAATGTTGGGTCATGATATGGATCGCCTTCTTTGGATAACGAAATGGATGGGGACAAAGGTGTAGACATTGGCTTGGCATCTAACATATTAGCATTAAGAAGAATTTCCTTTGCATACTTGGTTTGACTCAGAAACAAGCCCTTGTTAGTGCGGGTTACTTCGAGACCAAGGAAGTAACTGAGATCCCCCAAGTCCTTGATGGCAAATTCAGAGTGAAGACGAGCAATGAAGGCGTTAATGGACTTCTCATTGTTCCCTGTTAAAATAAGATCATCAACATACACAAGTAAGTAGATAATGGTGTTATCACGCTTAAACACAAATAGTGATGGATCTGCTCGACTGCAACTGAATCCATTTGAAATGAGAAATGAGCTTAGGCGATGGAACCACGCTCTAGGGGCTTGTTTAAGCCCATAGATCGCCTTATTGAGACGACACACATGATGGGGGAAGTTGGGATCAATGAACCCAGGTGGTTGTTCCATAAAGACCTCTTCAGTTAGTTTGCCATGCAAGAATGCATTGTTAACGTCCAACTGATGCAATTTCCAACCATACATAGTTGCTAAAGTGAGAACGGTGCGAATAGTAGTGGCTTTGACCACAGGGCTGAAGGTGTGAGAAAAATCCAAACCAGGAACTTGTGAGTACCCTTGAGCTACAAGGCGAGCCTTGTAGCGTTCAAGAGACCCGTCAGCTCGTAATTTGGTGCGAAATAACCATTTGGAACCAACAATGTTTGTATTTTTTGGTCTAGGGACTAACGTCCATGTGTTATTAATTTGCAGAGCACTTAATTCTTTTTGCATGGCATCAACCCAGTGAGGATAACGAGTGGCAGTTTTGTGAGATTTGGGTTCAAACGTGGCTAAGAGGGATTGAATGATAGGACTATTAACCGCAATATTAGCCCGGTATTTTGGTTTAAAAATACCGGCTTTCGCACGAGTGACCATAGGATGTCCCGAGGTGGTGGATGATTGAGGAAGTTGAGTCACAGATGGGGCAGTTGGTGGCGGATGTGAAGTAGGGGGAGGAGTATTCGGAGAATTAAATGGGCTGGTAGGCTCGGAATTTGGACTGGAGGGTGGTGTGGTTTCGCTGTAATAATCGGACTCAGTGGCGGAGGAGAGGTCAGATTCAGAGGAGCTGGATTCGGGTATGGGAATTTGAGGAGCGGAGATTATTGGCTCAACGCAAACAGAACACGGGCTGGAATAATTTTGGGGACGATTTGGAGCTTTTGAGGTGGAAAAGTTGGGCTTCAGAGAGGGTTGGGAATTGGGCTTTTGGGAAGCAGATTGAGAAGTGGGGCTGGTCTCAAGAAACGAAGTGAGTAATAGGGAGTCAAGGGAATTTGTTTTGTCACAGTTTGAGAAAGGAAAATTGTTTTCATCGAACTTTGCATGTCTCGTAATATAGTAACGGTTTGCACTTAAATCAAGACAACGATATCCCTTGTGTTGGGATTGGTACCCGAGAAACACGCAAGGTAGGGCACGGGGTGATAGCTTGTTCTCCGCATAATGTCGAAGATACGGGTATACACGACAACCAAAGGTGCGAAAATTATTATAATTGGGCTGGGTTTTGAAGAGTAATTCAAAGGGTGATTTATTGTTGGTAACTCTTGTCGGAAGTCGGTTGATGATATATGTTGCGGAACTAAAGGCTTCAACCCAAAAGCTTGTTGGTATGCTTGAGTTGAATAGGAGAGCAAGACCAGTTTCAACGATGTGCCGGTGTTTTCGCTCAACACGACCATTTTGTTCGGGTGTATATGGACACGATAGTCGGTGAAAAATCCCATGATCAACAAAAATATTTCGAACTATATGATTGACGAATTCCGAACCACCGTCACTTTGAAATATTTTTATTGTTCGTGACAATTGATTTTGAACGAGTTTAATGAACTCGGGTAGGATATGATAAAAGTCAGTTTTAGCCTTTAAAGGATAAAGCCATGTGAACCTGCTAAAGTCATCCACGAACACAACATAATACCGATAACCATCGTTAGATATAACGGGAGACGGCCCCCATAAGTCACAATGAACAAGATCGAGAGGATTCATAGCACGTTTAGAGTTGCTATCAAAGGGTAACTTATGGCTCTTGGCCATTTGACAAGTTTCACAAATATTGGGTTTAGGTAATATAGATGTGACATTCAAAAGACCAAGTTTATTTAGAAGCATCAAAACATCAAAATTAGCATGACCTAAACGGTTATGCCATAGCTCAAAGGAGACTTTATTGGAGGTGGCAACGAGAGCCTGTGGTTCATCCTTGAGCACATAGAGACCATTTTCACATCGGCCCCGAGCTAGAGGTTCCCTCGTTGACCGATCCTGAAGGACAAAAGAGGGATATGAGAACACAACATCAACATGATTATCTTTAGTAAGCTTGCTTATAGAAAGCAGATTTTTAGTAATATTCGGGACAACAAGGACATCTTTGAGACAAACATTAGGGTGAATAAATGATACACCTTTATGTGTAACAGGAAGTGATTTTCCATTACCAAAGGTCACGTGAGACATACCAGAGACGGATGAAGCGGAATTGGTGTGAGAGGAGGAGGCAACCATATGATCCGTTGCACCTGAATCGACGAACCAGTCAGGCTGTGAATTAGAGACTTGGCATTTAGCCTTGAAAGCCTGCGCAACTTGGGCTTCAGTCGGTTTGGTTGGTGCAGAATTCTGATTAATTAGATCATAGCAGCGATTTGCTTTGTGACCCGGTCGGTTACACCATTGGCACGGGTCAGACGATTGGTAGCGACTACCACGAGTACCACGCCCGCCACGAGAAGTATCACGATAAAACGGGCGGTTATTGCCTCTGTTAGTGCGCTGCTGGTTGCGGGCAGTAAAGTTTCGATTCTGCTGGGCCGAGAAGGCCACAGGGGCAGTCGTGGAGGAAGAATGGAGACTCCGAGAGAAAAGTTCGGTGTTTTCGGCCCGAGCTTGCAATTCCCTTAGGGTGATGTTAGGCTGCGCAGCCTTAAGGGAGATGGAAAAGTTCTCAAATGCTGGGCCAAGACCCCGATAGAAGGCATGGGTTTTGTCAGCCTCCGATTGAGGCTGCCCGATCGCCGCCAATTGATCAACAATTGCTTTAAACCGACGTCCAAATTCAGCAACAGTTAGGTTGCCTTTTGTCATAGAATTCATCCTATCTTTCAAGTTCTGGACTCTTTCAATCGACGCATCCGAATAGTTGGCAGCAAGGGTCACCCACTTTTCACGGGTTGTGGGATATCCAATGACATCCGGGAGGATTTCTTCAGAGACAGAGGTATGCAGAAGAATGACAGCCCGCTGTTCGCGTATTTTCCAGTCGGTATGATCGGGATTAGGTGCTGGTTTGTTATCAATCTGAATGGTCTCCGGTGGAACAGGAGTACCATCGATATGAGCAGAGAGGCCCAGGTACTCATAGAGCGGAACCATGGCATTCATCCAAACCAAATAATTTGTAGCAGATAGGCGCGCAGGGATTGAATGAAGCGCAGAGTTGAATTTTGCGATTAAGGCAGCTTCATTATCATTAGATTTGCTGGTAGACATGATGAACAGATGGAAACAAAAGGAAGAAAGGAGAAGCAGAAAGAAGGGATACGGATGATTTTTAGGAGAGAGATGGAAAGGGAAGAGATAAGGACGATTGAAGGAGAGGGGAATGGAAGGGATCGAGAGTTTAGGGAGAGGATGGGTTGGGGCTTAATGATACCATGAAAATACAATTAAGTCTCCACACCCAATATGGGAAAATGGAGATTCTATAAATAATACAAGATATTACACAAAGGTTACAACATAAATGACTAATTACAAAAGAGACCCTCAACCTAAACATATTTACTAACACCCGTGACTTGCACGCACACCAAGCGCTTGCGTATCCAACCTTCTGCTCCGCTGACCCAGCCACACAAGTCACAGCCCTCGTGCCGCCACTGGTCACGCATCTCGTTGGTTTGCACACCATCTGCGCACCTGGCGCCCCAATCTATGTTACGCAGCATGAGTCAGAGATGCACACATCTTTGATCCGCGACGCGACCTTTAAGTCTTGACTCGGCACACCAAGTCAAAAATAGAAAGGCAACTTTCAAGTGGCTCGCGGCATTACGATGGTGCGAAGTGTGCCATCAAAGCGCCACATTATGCTTATTGCCCACGTAATGCGCGTGAGCGCGAGTCAGGGTGCCCTGCACCCTTTAGGGTCCCATGGATGTCTCCTACTAAAGGAAACAATATGTAAGGATTGCTCCTCCTTGTAAACCTCTCAAAGATTTGTCCACTAGCCAATGTGGGATGGGTTTCACTTAAATTAAATCCATTTTCTATCCATTATTCACCCCCCCCCCCATCTTTGAGCATCGATGTCACATTTATCTTAGCTATATTTTAGATACCATTTGGTTCGTTGTGATACTCTCACAAAATATAACTCAAATCCGAAAATAATTAAATATATATATCACATACATAATAATTATTATTTGTGTCTAAAATTTGTAAACAATACTCATTTTTACTCATTTTTCCAACAATCCATCATATGAATGAATATCGATCAAAAACACCCAAAATTCCCGATTAAACCTTGACGGCTGAAATTTGTAAACAATACTCATTTTTACTCATTTTTCCAACAATCCATCATATGAATGAATATCGATCAAAAACACCCAAAATTCCCGATTAAACCTTGACGGCTGAAATCATGAAAATGATGGGTAGGCACCCCAACCCGTTATTAAGGTCGACATGTCACTATTATAGAGTCAGAGACAAAAAGACATTTTATATGATATTCGAAGTAGTTTACAAAAGATCAGAGTCAGAGACAAAAGACTTTTCGAGCCAATGGTGCCAATGTAGAGCTATCCCGTCGAGATGGAAAGAGCGAGATGGACCATGTTATCCTCGGAAACCTATTAGAAAGTGAAGTATTTTTCTGCTTGGTATAACCAACCGGCGGGATCTTCCTTATCGTAATGAGGAAAGGAAAGCTTGAGATATATAGGGTGTGTGGGTGTGGTGGATCATTTTGCCGCTACCAGTGAAGAGGAAGATGAGATATCATGCGAGATTTAGATGGACACGTTCAGTGATTGCATCTCCCCCAAGAGCTTTTCCAACATGGCATAATGCCGGCAAAATCGTTTGTCGGTTTCTTGTTGATACTCGGCTTTGGAATGCTTGCGGGTATCATGGATCGATGCTGCTCTGATACCACTTGATGTGTACCAAGCTTAATTGCTCGATGGCCAGAAGAGGAAAGGGATCGAGAGGCTGAGATAGCATGATATAGAAGATAGGTTTAATTTTTTTTTGTTATAATTATATAACCAAGAAATAAGCACTTAAATAGGAAACCACAAGATAAACCTAATTTACTAGAAATATGGAACCAACGTTGAAGTAGAAGGCATCCCTCTCAATCTCCCTTATTCTAGCATACTTAAACAAACAAAGTAACTAACAAACTATCCTACTAATGCATGCATGGTCATCACCCGAACCCAGACCTGATGACCCGTATGTCCGCCCGATACATATTGTTCTACCCAGTTGAATTCACATGGTCCTCAATGTGAAGATGCAGAAGGTCCTGAACGTCGGTAATCATCATAAATTATGATTTAAGACATTTATGGCCCGGTTTATACGTCTTGTCAAAATAGTACAGAGGCCTCGAGCATGACGATCACGTATGTCGGCACTCATAAGGCGACAGACCCGGATTAGTTGCCGCAAATCTAACTTTTGGGGTGGGAGCTAGACCCAAGAGCCCATAAGTGGAGCTAGGGTGCTCCTTAGTCAAAGTGGTTGCAATTGAAGCAGAAAGAGGATCTAATTTGAGCCTTTCTTCCCTAGTATGGCCACACCAATCGCATCAGATAAGGAACATAGTGATTTAGATTAACTTCCAAACTTATTTCATACTTGATACCACCCATGAAATAACCTATTAACAAGGATTCTGTAAGTCCGTCGACACGATGGGAGAGACGCTAGAACTCTTTATGGTAGGTAACCACCGATGACTGTGGTTTGAGATGGGTGAGGGCCTTAGCAAGGTCTTCAAATGCGATGGGGCCAAAAGGAGTATGAGTTGCCTTTGAGAACTCAACCCATGTGTCACACCCCCAGCCACAACGATCTCCCGGGGAATTAATGTAACACCTTTGGTAAAACCCTCGAGCTCGAAATATAGAATTTCAAGGAAAAAAAAAACTTTTTTTTTGGGAGGCATGAGGACCGCATGCCCTCTCTGGTTCAGCCTCTCGCGGTCCTTATGAACCGTTGGGTCACTGGGTCAGGATCCGCGTGTTTTTACCCCATGAGGACCGCATGGGTGTATGTTTGTGTACCTCGCGCGGTCCTCATTGACGCCCACTTGTATAAAAATGAGATTTCTCTCATTTTCTGCTCATTTGCTCATTCCCAACTTAGAGAGCTCTAAGTTTTCGACTGGTAATCCCCTGTGGAGGCCATCTCTGGCCAAAGGAAGCCTCGGGTGTGAAGATTCAAGCACATAAAAGTTCCACGAAGCTCGGGTAAGCCTCTAGTTCGTTTGTTTCTCCATTTTGACTTAAGCTATGTTGTGGGTTCTTACTGATCAGTGGAATTTACTAGATTTTGAGGCTTGCATGTCCGATCCATGATGATCTAAGGCTTACGGGAGCAAATTCATGGTGAAACAAGGTTAGTTTGTGTCGGGTTTTGCTTTATATCAAGTTTTTGGATGATCCATTGCCTAGAATCGGTTTTGATGATGCATGCAAGGGTGGATTCAGCTTCTGGAGTGATCAAGAACCTTAGAGAACTGAAAAACCCGCTTGGAGAAGCTCGGTACTAGTTTTGTTGCTAAAGGTACAAGTCTTTTATGCATGCATGTGTATTTTCGGGTTTGTTGATGCTTCTGGAATATTTGGCCTGGGAAACCCACCATCTCAGTGACAAGATTGTCACATAGGAAGAGATTGGTAATTGGGTGGAGGCGGTGTTTGTAGTTTTGTGTTTAAAAACCCGAAAACCGAGTATTTTGGACTTTTCAAAATGGGTTAATGACACCTGAATGATCTCAGTGGCTCTTGGCCCTAAATCTGAGTTAGAATCAGTCCATAGGTGGAAACCAAAATGTTGGAATGATTGAAATTGGTTAAGCCCGCTTGCAATATGATTTCGGGTAAATTTGGAACAAAACCGGGACTTATAACTTTGGTTAGATAGGGCCTCAGTGCCTAAATTCTTGATATTTGGCTACTGGGAACATGTTGGAACAAAACCCCGTTGTCGAAACGAGCTAAAAATGCAAAATGGGAAAAATTCACTAAATGACAAAATAGTCGATGAGGACCGCATGGATTTCGTTTGTTGATTCGCATGAGGTCCTCATCGCCTGGAATGTCAAACTGGTCTGTTGACCACCCATGAGGACCTCACAGGGTGTTTTTCTGTTTCGCATGAGGTCCTCATGTGTCCCTGGACAGTTTAATGTGTTGTTTTGTTGGATGATTTTTGGAACCACCGAGCTACCCGGTTATAGTTGTTTACGAGTAGGGTCTGTAAAATTACCAGTAGGGAATATTTTACTACTCGGTTGGGCCCGATGATCTCGTACGGGTGTTTTGGCCGTTCGGTGAATCCCTTGGGAATATCATTGACTTCCCCGTTTGTTATCGTTGCGGTTACCAAAGTGTCGTGTGCGCACTTCTAGTTTGGATAGGTTCTGATATATTATTATATATATGTATTTTAGACTCGCATCTGTGATACACTTGTTGGACCTTGGATTCCTCGTGCCCGGTGACGTTCTAGTTTTCCGCCCATTGTAATCTGTGAGTTGATAGCTTTTCCCCTACTTTTATTTAACTGTTTTGGGGTGTACATGAACCATGTCTTGTTGTTGTTACTTGTTACTGTGCTTAGGTATTTATTACCGTGTTATAAATTTACTGCATGTTACGTGACGTTCATGACAGATTAGTATGGTTAATTTAGGTCCGTGTGGGGCCACAAAGACATATATTGCACCAATACAGCTGTAGAGGTAGATCAAGGTGTCTTATACCCGTTCTTGTTGATCCATTAGGGGTCGGGTGATGGCGTATATGCCTAGTCATGGGGAGCGGTGACGACCACTGGTCCGTTTACCCCTCTCGCGTGCTGGTTTAACCATAGGAATTTATAGCAGGCACAGTGTTTTTGTAAACAAGTTTTGGTTGCTTAAATGAGTCAAATGCGCTACGACTCACCAACAACTTTATGTTGTTGACGTCTTTTTGGTTCATGTGCAGGTAAGTAAAGCTATGGCGGAAGTCACGTTCTTGTTTTGGGACGAGATGGTTTTGTGGGTTTTGGGGATCTCGTTGTTGTTATTTCGTTATTATGACTGTCATGACTTTATTGTCTTGTTTGTTTGTGCACTCACCGTACTTGTAGCCTTAGAGCGTCCCTGGGCTTAGTTTGATTGTGAAACTTGGTTGTAAACCTATGATGTTATGATTATCTACCCTTGGGGTTTAGTTATGTCTTTTTGGACGGGTCGTCCGCTGTTGTGAGCCTTGGTTATTCTTGTATCTTGTCTGTTTGCTTCCGCGAGTTCTGGTACGGACGGCCGGTCCCACGTCCTCTCCCCCGCACCTGGCAGGGCGCGGCGGGGCGGGGTGTGACAGGTTGGTATCAGAGCCCAAGGTTCCAGCAGATTAGATGACTCTTAGAGCCACTAAGCTTGAACCTATAAGAACTCTTAGGCTAAGCACGGTGCTAAGTCTAGGACTTAGGCAGACGTTTGTTTGCTAGGGAGTAATTAAGGTTTCGTGTAAGGTCGGTAGTGATTACAGCCTTGCCAACTGCCATCC
This sequence comes from Deinandra increscens subsp. villosa, assembly GCA_039602395.1. Taxonomy (NCBI): domain Eukaryota; kingdom Viridiplantae; phylum Streptophyta; class Magnoliopsida; order Asterales; family Asteraceae; genus Deinandra; species Deinandra increscens. The sequence continues at coordinate 4,768 of JBCNJP010002665.1, read as the reverse complement.
CTACCCACAGGTGCACTAAGACTTAGTGAACCCTAGCAAGCACATGAAAGCCGATAGTCCCTCTTTTGTTAAGTGTTGACCTAGGTGGAAGTTCGTGAGTTAGGAGGATATCAAGGATTAGTGTAAGGTCGGTGGTAGTTTCAGCCTTGCAAACTGACATTCCTACCCACAGGTGCACTAACACTTGGTGAGCCCTAGCAAGCCAACCTAAGCTGATGGTTATTCTGTGTGCATGGGTAATAGGACACATCGTCCTTAGTGTGAGTTAGGGTAACGGTACCCTAGGCATGCATGGGATTATTTTGATTAAAAATGCGGTACTGACTTTTCAATTGGACAGGTAATCTGAAGTCATGGTGTTCGGACGAAGCAAATCATCATCCTCACGATCTAGCGGAAAAGGAAAGAAGAAGATGGAAGCAGGTCCCAGTCGACCGGTTATTCCATTGAGCCCCGATTCTTCGGGCTATGTCGTGTCTCCTTCAGCGTTCATTCGGAACACGCCGCATCGGGAGGAACAACCGCAGGAACTTTCACGACCGCCACGGAAGCGCATTGGAGCTCGTATGTCTGTTCGCCCTCAGCCACAGATCCAACTGACTCAGGACGAGATTAATGCCAGTTTTGCCATAGCTGCTGCAGCACCGCTGGTGAACTTGGACGATTACGAGGACGAGCCTGAGGAGCAGGCAGACGAGGTGGAGTCACCGCAACCAGAGCATCCGGAGCCCCAGCAGTCCGGTAACCATTTGGTCATTGAGCTTTCAGCGGGACACTCTGTTAGCTATCACTCACAGCACCACGAGCACCACGTCTACGCATCCCCCGCTTACGCCCCATCGAGCTACGCCACTGGAGTTGACGACGACACAGACGAGTCTGAGCCGATGGTCGAGGTCCCCATCGTCACGGCAGCCGCCGTTGTGGCAGGACAACCTATTCCACCACCACCACCCCCTCCTTATGCCATGGACCCCCGTGATCCCTACATTGCTGCCCGTATGGAGGCCCAGCAGGCTGACCTAGTTTCTGATCGTTATTCCTTCCCGGCACTGCAGCGGTCTTACAGCTCTCACTCCCCTTTGTACCCACCCCATGTTGATCCCTACTATGCTCGTCCCCCACCACCACTACCATACGTGATGCCATCTTACCCGTATGCTCCGTACACACCCTATGTTGAGCCTCATCGTGCATCTTATTCTGGCCCTGCTTACCCATTTCCTTATTCACCATATCGTGAGGCCGCTGGACCTAGTTCGCCTGATGTTGCTGCTTTGGTGGAGCAGAGCCGCGCGCTAGCAAAGGAGAATGAGGAGGTCAGGAAGAGGGAAAAGAGCATGGCGAAGATGTTATCGAAGGCTTCGTCTGCGTTTGGGGAGGCAGCTAGACTTGGACTTGGCCTAGGGAAGAAGAAACACCGTTGATGGGATCTTGCTAGTGTTGGTGTTGGGATCGTGTGGTGACTTTGTTATGGTTAATTGTGAATGTGTTTCATCTCTTCTGATGATTTATGTTTGTCTTGTTATGTTGTTCTTGCTTCAGTTGTATTTGTGATGATTCAGACACTGTATCGTATGGTTGTTTAGAACTTGTAATGTTTAAGTGTTGTATTTGGATTTAGTTGCTAAACACTGTAAGACTTATGGTTGTGTTGTTATGGAATCTAGTGTGATGACTTTTGATTGTAGTATTGGTGCTAGATTGAATTGTGCTCAGGATATTATAGCTTGTTGAAGCTAGAAGTTAAGTAATGCCTTGAGTAGGAATTGCTTAGAACTCCACATATCCTCTGTTTCCGTTAATAGTCATGACGGTGCTTAGTTTCGTGAGCCCATCCCCCTATTCCGGGTCGTATCGGATGGGTGTTCCCTCCGTAGATCCCCGAGACATGTGACTGAAGCGATGCTTCACGTTGATCCATACCGTGGGGGCAAGACCGGAGCAAGCACTTATACCCCGTTTGTGTGAAAACCCTTGTGGAGATTGGTCCGTGTCACAGATGCGTTACAGTTGAGTCTAAATGAACCTTTATGATGATTCTAATCGGGCGTCTCGCCTTACTTTTAGTCGATGACGAAGGCCGGTGTTAGCAAGACCACCGGAAGAAGGACACGTCAGAATACTGACGATCTTCAGAAAGAAGCTGATGAAGACAACCGCTCCCTACATGTTGTAGATGGGAAGGATGAAAATCCTCTTACTTCAGAACAAAAGCGCGACAAGGAGCAAGAAGAGCGATTCCAGAAATTGATCGCTGACGGGATTGCTGCTGCATTCCCGAATCTAGTTGCTCAAGAAAAGAGGATAGCAGTAGAGAAAGATGACAAAGAAAAGCAAGACCCCTTGTATGCTGAAAGGACCGAGTCAAGTCACCATCGCAGGTCCAAGTCTGAAAGGCACAAGGTTGTCAGAGTTGAGTCGTCTGCCAGTTCCCGAAGCGAGCCTAAGAGGCGTTGCCATCACAGTCCTGATTCCTACAGCTCGGAGGAGCATGAGCAAAAGAAAAGTAAGAAAGAGAAGAGAAGAGCCGAAGAAAGAGGTTGCAGTTATAAGACTTATATGGCTAGCAAGCCAGGCACTTTCCGAGGTGATAAGAGCGCTACTGAAGCTCTTAACTGGTTAGATGAAGTGGAAGGGGCACTGGATATTAGTGAGTGTGCTGAGAAGGATAAAGTGAGGTTTGCTTCGCAATCGTTCAAGGGTCCAGCATTGACATGGTGGAAGACGGAACTCCATAAGCGTGGAAGGACCAAGGCCTATGATATGGAGTGGGCCAAGTTTCGTAAGTTGGTTCAACAAAAGTTTCTCCCAGAGCACGAGTCTGAAAAGCTAGAAAATGAGTTTATTCATCTGGAGATGAAGGGTTCAGACTACATGACTTACATCAATCGGTTCAATGAGTTGCTAAATCTCGTTCCGCATATGGCGAAGAAAGAGTCGACCAAGATTCGACGGTTTGTGTATGGTTTGAGCCCCGTTATTAGGGCTGATGTTAGAGCTTCCCGACCCCATACTCTAAAATCGGCAATGAATTTGACTGGAACCTTATGTGAAGAATGGGATCGTCAGTCTGGAAAGAAAGGCGATTCCTCTGATCGAAAGAGGAAGTTTGGTGGTAAAGGTCATGATCGTGGTCGTGACCAAGGAGGAAAGAAAGGGCACCGAGATGAGAGAAGGGGCAGAAATGACAAAGGAAGGGATTACAGGAAAGAGAAGCCCACTTGTTACAAATGCAACACCATCGGGCACTATGCTGATCAATGTGTGAAGCCCGCGGGGTGTTATAACTGTGGAGACAAGGGACACCGGATCGCCGACTGCCCGAAGCCAAGGGATGACACCAGATTCAGGAACAAGGGCAGAGATGGCGGAGGCCCAAAAGGTAAGCCTCGAATTTTCTTAATGACTACTGAGGAGGCCCGTAAAAACGACGATGTTGTATCCGGTACGTTTTCTGTGAATGGCAATTATGTTAGTGTGTTATTTGATTCTGGTGCAAATAGGAGTTTCGTTTCTACTACCTGTATTCCCAAATTGAAATGTGTATTGCATGCTTTAGATCGGCCTTATATTGTAGAAACTGCTAATGGGCAAGAAGTTAGTATCCCTGAAATTGTTAAGAATTGTCAGTTAAGGTTAGACAATGCCCTATTTGATTTAGAACTGCTTCCCATGACCTTGAGTGAATTCGATATTGTAATCGGAATGGATTGGTTGACTCGGCATCGAGCTAAGATTCGTTGCGACGAGAAGATTGTTGAAGTTGAATCTGCGGACGGTAAAATTCACACGATAGTGGGCGATCGTCAAGCACGACCGTTGAAGACAATTTCAATGCTCAAGGCGAACAAATGCATGAAGAAAGGATGCCATGCTTTCCTAGCTAACTTGGTAGAAGTACCTCACGAGAAAAGGGTTGAAGATGTACCCGTTGTTTCGGAATTCGCCGATGTGTTTCCGGATGAGCTACCGGGATTGCCACCTGAGCGACAGGTGGAGTTCCAAATCGAATTGGCACCAGGAACGACCCCGATAGCTAAAGCGCCGTATAGACTTGCGCCATCTGAAATGCAGGAATTGAAGAGCCAACTACAAGAACTTTTGGATAAGGGTTTCATTCGACCTAGCTCTTCACCTTGGGGAGCTCCTGTGTTATTTGTGAAAAAGAAGGATGGATCATTTCGCATGTGCATTGACTACCGTGATCTCAACAAAGTAACCATCAAGAATAAGTATCCACTTCCCCGAATAGACGATTTGTTTGATCAGCTCCAGGGAGCGAGTTATTTCTCCAAGATTGATTTGAGGTCTGGATATCACCAAGTAAGGGTTAGAGAAGAAGACGTGCCAAGAACTGCATTCAGAACAAGGTATGGGCACTATGAGTTCACAGTGATGCCATTTGGTTTAACGAACGCACCTGCAATCTTCATGGACCTGATGAATCGAGTATGTAAGCCATACCTAGACAAATTTGTGATTGTCTTTATTGATGATATACTGATCTACTCGCGCACGAAAGAGGAACATGAAGAACATCTCAGAACGATGTTGGAACTTCTTAGGAAGGAGAAGCTTTATGCAAAGTTTTCCAAGTGTGAATTTTGGCTTCGTGAAGTTCAATTTTTGGGTCATATTGTGAGTGATGCTGGAATTCAGGTGGACCCAGTAAAGGTTGAGGCGGTAAGAAACTGGGAACAACCTAAGTCTCCGACAGAGATTAGGATATTTTTGGGTTTAGCGGGATATTATCGTCGCTTCATTC
>JBCNJP010002664.1:0-15000 GCA_039602395.1 Deinandra increscens subsp. villosa | reverse complement strand
GAATTTGGGTTCCAAACACTTGCGAAGTGAAGAAATTGTTGCTAGAAGAAGCCCACAAGTCGCGATACTCGATTCATCCGGGAGCGACAAAGATGTACAATGACTTGAAAAGCCAATATTGGTGGCCCGGTATGAAACGGGACATTGTCAAATATGTGGGAAAGTGCTTAACTTGCGCCCAAGTCAAGGCGGAGCACCAAAAGCCGTATGGTAAATTACAACCACTAGAAATCCCGGTATGGAAGTGGGAGCACATAACAATGGATTTATTAACCAAATTGCCAAAAACACCCAAGGGCTATGATGCAATATGGGTGGTAGTTGATAGATTGACTAAAAGTGCCCACTTCATACCGATTAAGGAGACTTACTCCTCCGAAAGAATGGCGGATGTATACATCAATGAAATTGTAGCGCGCCATGGAGTACCCGTTTCCATCGTGTCCGACCGGGACACCCGGTTTACCTCTCAATTTTGGAGGGAATTTCAAGAGTGGATGGGTACGAAGCTTCTTCTTAGCACCGCATACCATCCGCAAACGGATGGGCAAAGTGAAAGAACCATCCAAACACTTGAAGACATGCTACGGGCATGTGCCATTGACTTTGGTGGGAGTTGGGACCACTACCTCCCTCTCGTTGAATTTTCTTACAATAATAGCTATCATTCGAGCATCGGGATGCCCCCGTACGAGATGCTCTATGGTAGGAGGTGTAGAACTCCGGTGTTTTGGGGAGAGGTGGGCCAGCGAGAGCTAGCCCACAAGACGGTGGTTAAGATCGCCGATGAAAGACTCGATATGATAAGGGCTCGTTTGAAGGCGGCCCAAGATAGACAAAAGTCCTATGCGGACAAGAGGCGAAGGCCTATTGTGTTTAAAAATGGGGACATGGTATTGTTGAAGGTGTCCCCATGGAAGGGTGTGATCCGCTTCCGAAAGCGGGGTAAACTAAGCCCAAGGTTTATTGGACCTTTTAAAATTTTGGCACGAGTGGGCGAAAATGCTTATCAATTAGAGTTGCCGGAAGAATTGAGCGGAATCCATAACACCTTCCATGTGTCCAACCTACGAAAGTGCTTGGCGGATGAAAGTGCTTATGTGCCCTTAGACGATTTGGTGGTGGATAAGAAGCTCAACTATGTTGAAAGACCTATTGCGATTCTTGATCGCAAGGTGAAAAAGCTCCGGAACAAGGAAGTGAACCAAGTGTTGGTTCAATGGGAGCATAGAAAAGGCTCCAACTTGACGTGGGAGTCCGAGGATGAAATGCAACGCTACTACCCTCACTTATTCGGTACGTAAATAGTTTCGGGGACGAAACCCCTTTAAGGGGGGTGGAGTTGTAACATCCCAAAATTTTATTAAAATGAATCTCCCGTTAACGCTTAGTTAAGTAAAAATCTGAGGTAGCCAATTTAACCCCTTTGGGTTAATAGAATTTATGTTATGGTTAAAAATAGAATTAAATGGTTAACTTTTATGTTAAGTTGAAAATAAATGCTAAAAAAAAAAAACTAAACTTGGAGGGGTAAAACTGTCAATCTGTGATTTTAGTGTAAACAAAAGAGAAGGGAAAGGAGGGGAGGTCGCATACGCGACCTGCATATCGATCCCAGCCTCCTCTCCTCCTTCTCACACCCAAATTCTGCAATACTACTAATCAAGGCTGCGAATTGGGCATGCAATCATAGTTTTGAAGTAGTTAAACACCCTCCATCACCATTGTTGAGTCTAAAAGGTAAAACCCCAACTCCTTGCATGTTAGGTCACGAAAATTAGACCTCCAAATCTGCAAATTCGTGATGATATATGAATCATTTGATGTTAATGATCTCCTATGTTGCATAGGATTCTAATTTGGTTAGCAATTTGTGTAGTAGTTGCCAATTTCATGTTCTTGAACCTCCATGGAAGTAACCATGTGCAACACTTGTGTGATTGCTTGTATCTCTTGAATTCGTGAATGAAATCTGTGTTAAATGAGTTATTGATGATGGGTTGGTGATAGATTTCACCAAACCTAGGCTAATTGGTTAATTGGGAGTTCATGGAATTGGGTTTTATGTGTGCATCAAAGTATGCACACAAGGTGTTTGTCAAAATGCCTCAATGAGTCAAAATGTGTAAAATGTAATGAATTTCTAGCCTTAATGTTAATTGACCATAAGGAACTATAGGTACACAAAATTTACCAACTTGATGAAGATTGGGTGTAATTCTAGTATGAACATTGTGTGCCATGATCAATGAGATAGTGTAATGAAATTATGATGCTAGATGCAATTTGATGAATACTTGATTACCATTCATTGTGAAATTACGAATATGTGTGTAGCATAGAAACCATGTGCTTGAAATGTGATAAATGCCATTATGTTATGCTTATGATCCTAACGGGTTGGTGACCCATTAGGCAATCAAGGTGATCAAGTGAATAGCTCCGGTGTTGGAGGAAGCGGTGGAACATCAAACTCAAAAGGTAACAACTTTATGTTACATGAAAATAGTTAGTAAATGTTTATTTGAGATTTGATAGAGAAAACGGTGAATTGTATTAAGAGGTGATGAACGGTTCTAGGAACCGTGAAGCCCAAGCCTTGAAGTTCCCCAATGATAACTTGGCCATAAAAAGGGATTCGGACGAATCAAGGAACGAATGAAAGTTTTAATGGCATAGATAGGCTCTATGAAGCCTATGCCAAGTATTAAGAAAAGAGGAACCACAAATGGTTGGATAACCATGGATTCCAAGGCTCATATATGGTCAAGTGAGGCATTCGGGGTAAACTATAGGCAAGGACCCGTCTTAACGGGTCAGATAAATGATAGAAGTAATATAAGGCATTATCCTTGTAATCTACTAGATAAATGGCCAAAGGAATGATGTATATGTCTTGAGTCTTTAACTTAAACATATGTATAAGTGCAGCCTTACGGTTAGGGAAAACATAGTGCTAATGGTATGTACGCGTAACAACATTTGTGATTAGTTACTTGCATTACAATGCTTGAAAGGGGGTATTTTCTGCACTAAAATGGATGTGGAACCTTAGGGTAATTCCCTAACGGGCCAGCGGGTTGGGTGAACCCGGGGTTGGTCAAATTAACGAAAACGTGACTAAGGTACGTTAACGGTGTTGTTCCATGCTTGAATACATGTTTAAAAGTTGTTTTTATGGGCAAAAAGAAGTTCTAGCACTTAGAGTGCAAAACTGCCAAAACAGGGGAAAACTGCTGGAAAATTGGCTAAGTATAAAAGCTGGCCGGATTAGCTCAATCCCTGGAAATGTGGTTCCAGGCGTATCGCCTGGAACATTCAAGTGGTAGGCGATACGCCAGGGGGTCCAAGCGTATCGCTTGGAAGTTTAAACATTTCCAGGCGATACGCCTGGAACTGTTGTTCGAAATTTACTTACTATTATTTATAAATTGTGATTACTGTATTCAATTATGCACTAGAAGCTCACTATTTAAAGTGAGCATGTGCAGGTAAGGCGAAATCGTGAAGGATGCTCATCAAGGCATGAAGAACCGATCACTCCAAAGAACCAATGAACCGTCAATCGTTTTGTAGAAATCTTCGTATTTAGTTAATGATCCCTTTGGGATATCACACATTGTTAACGGTATATTTTGTAAATGCAATCCCAATGTTGGGTTAATGATGTCAAACACTTGTATTTTGAAATGAAATTTTCTGGGACCGACTTTAATATCGTAATATTGTATGTTTGGCATCAAATTGTACATGGGCGTTACATGATACCACGTCTGTCACACCCCGAGAATGGCTGAATGTGGGCATGTGATTGATTTGGCATCATGGTCATGGTTATGAATGATTGACCTCTAAGTGAATATTTAGAAAAGTCATTTGTCTTTCAAAAACATAATTCTTAAACATTTATTTAAACATTTAAATAGTGGCAGCGGAAAATAGTAGTGGAAGTACATGTTAAGTTTCAAAAGACACGTTATGAGATTTTAAATCATGACAACCCTAAGGTGTAATGTGACTAAATCTCCCAAGTGAAATGCATGAACACGCCGCAAGCAGACCATGATATGAGACAAGCAGGATCTATGCAGAAAGATATTGAATTGCATCCTTAATCACCTGAGAATTCAAGAAATTTAAAAAGTCAACAGAATTGTTGGTGAGTTCACAGGTTTGATGACACATGAAAATGTTTGAACAATGTTTGAATCAGTGTTTGAAACAATGTTTGAAATGTTTGGCCGTCATGATATTATTTTTGTTGACTCTGATGTTGTAAAGATCAAGCATGAACCTTGAATTCAAAACTAACTGTTTACCCACTCCTGGTGTCCAACCCCATGTACACCGAATGACCAGAATAACTAATGTACCCCTTGACTATTTCCGTGGAGTCAGGACTGGAGCGACCAAGTCGGGGCAGGGTCGTCAACCCAAATAGATCTACTCACAAGCTATCGTTTTGAATGAACTAATTGAATTCAATTAATAGTGGGACTTAGGCATATAACATGAATCAACATGAATACACAGATTGGGGTTTATGAAAAGAACATGCAATCAGTACGTCTTACAGAAATCATAATATCAGACAAAATTAAATTTGAATTGGCATTCATTGAATTCTCCCCATAGTTTAGAAAACAGAAAATAAGTAAAAGGGGCCGTGAAACTCACTTGATATGAAGATGGTCTGACAGATATGAATTGAATGAAGTAGCCTAGCAAGCGTCTACAATGTAATATTAAGACGTCTTTAGGGGTCTGGCTATATGGGTTAGTGAATACGTCACCCAATGTTCAAGGTTAAGTCTCGACTGTTATTACCCGATGAAAGAGATGGAAATCCTAGGATATTATTTATTGGCTAATAAATAATATTATAGTTGATAGAATTTATTATTTATTTGAGTAAATAAATAATAATTGAATTTTCGCGTTTGAAACATATATTGAATAATATATGTTATTTTTCATAAATCGTCACGTATATTTAATTTATTAAATATTTGTAAGGTTTTGAACCTTTTTGATTAATAAATAAATCTTTCATTTATTAACGTTTGAACGCACGCATTATACCGCGCGTCAATACACGGTACATGTCGCGTTTTATGAAAAGAATTTAGACACTTGAAAATATGTCTATTTGTTTGAAGAAATGTTTCCAAAAATATATGATATTATATTTTTGTAAGATATAAGTGTGGGTTTGTCCGGTAGTTAACCGGTTTCACCGGTTTGACCGATTTGACTCGTTTAATGACCTTTTAAGTTTCCTTAACACTTAGGATTTGTTATTAGACTTGTTTTAATGTGGTTTAGGGTTTTAAGTTGCCAAGTGTGCCGGTGGAAGTTTAACTTGTAAAATTGACATTTTCGAGTTACCGAAAGTTACAGTTTTGGTCCGGTTTGCTTCTAAAACATATTTCCACTTTGAAACTTTGGGAAACACCTTAATTTGTCAAAATAAGCATGTTTTTATGTTCTGGACCAGATCCAACTTTTGTTCAAAAATAAGTTATATTTTCCGTCGAAATGTCGTATTACGGTATTCGATTGTTCCGTTTTCAAGTGTTTAACTTCTCGAATCGTTTTGTAAGTTTGAAACATAATCTTGGCAGCCCTAAATCGTCCATTACAAGTCCTAAGTGGTCATTTGTTGGTCACAAGGATTTTTACTTAAATTCTTTATGAAGATGAATGATATTTTATCATAAAAATTCCATTTTTACATTTCTCTAAATTTTCAGGATCCCACCTTTAAATAACAATTTTTATGACTAAAAACCATCTTACAACATGTTTGGTTCCAGATTTAGAGTTAAAGTCATGAGGTGTTTTCAAGATTGCAAAATATATATGTTTTATGGTAACTACATTTTTATGACACACAAAATGAGTGTCATCTCTTACCACTTTTAACATAGTATATATTTCATCTAAAACTTTATTTCCAACTATTATATTTATGAATTTTTTCACCAAATCAAACATACTAAATTATTTAAAACTTATAATATGTTATGATTTATAAACTTTGTCACCATTTATGAAACTTTTAACATAAGAGTTCATGTTATGTTCATATTTTTATAAATAAATTGGTTCAAACAATATTCTAGTTTTCCATCAAAGAACCTAATGCTACTAACATACAAGTTTGCTAGTAATCATCTAACAACACAATCAAGACTTAATCATGAACATGAATTTGTTACTTTATATGAATAAATTATGGAATAAGTTAAGAAAAGAAAGGGGTTTCCTCACTTAAACTTAGACCGGATCGGTAAAGGACTTGATGGGTTGTTGAATAAGCTTCCAAGTTTAGCTCCTAACCCACCCTTGATCTTGAATTAGGAAGAAGATGATGAAAGCATGAAAGATTTGTCATGGATTTTGACAAGAAAATAAAGGATTAGAAAGATATTCATGAAAGAATATAAGAAAGAAATGGAAGAAAGATGATGAATCTAGAGGTTAGAGATGATTTACCTTGATCAAAGAAGGTACTAGGAACTTGATTCAAGTGTTAGAATGTTGATAAAATGTGGTCATGGTGGTGGTTTATGGAGGGCCGAAAGGTAGAGAGAAAGAAAGAGAGAAAAGTGTTTAAGTTCTTGAAATGGTGAGTGATGCAATGAAGAATGTTTAAGTGTTATAAAAGGTGGTTAGGTGGTGGCTTGGGTCGGTTTAAACATGAACCGAGAGGGGTGTTGGGTTGGTGGTTTGGACCGTAACCAAGGAGAAGGGGAGGAGGATGATTTGAACCATTTAATTCTCTTGTTTTGTGGCTTGAAAAATGAACAAAGGGTGTGTATGTGGGTGTATGTAGAACCGGAAAGGAGAAGGGACAAAGGAGCAACTAGGGTGGCTAAGGAGACAAGAATGTTGGCTAGGGAACATGTTGGTTGGTTGTGTACTTAACCAACAAAGTTGTTTCATATCTAGATGACAATGATGTGGTTAATCACATTAACCTTTGGTTAATGTCTTGGATCTAGCCTACACAAATTAATAGGCTTGTGAACTTAGAAGTTTGAACAAACAAGGGGTTAAGGTGGTTTGGTTACAAGGACATGTAGTTAGGTGGTTTAGTTAGTGAATGGGATCATGGGCCGGTTCATTACAAAAAAATGGTCAAGGTGGGAATTGAACTCGGGAATGGAACGAGAGAAAGAGAGGAGATGTGGGATTTGGGTCGGCCCAAATAAAAGGGATGGGGCTGGGCTTGTGGGCCGGGTAAAAGAAAAAGAAACGGGCCGATGGCCCTGGGCCGGATCGGGCCGGAAAGTAAAGCGTGCCAGGGATTGGGCCGAAAGGAAAGAAAGAAAAAGGGAAATGGGCCGGTAGGCCCATTGGGCTCACTGGGCTGAACCGGGTCTCGGGTCGGGTCGGGTTGAGTCCGGGTCGATCCAACGAGTCCAACGACACTTCGTTTGAGTCAAAACGATAAACGGATAAAAAGTCGGTTTTTGGCTCGAGAACAAATGATTTATATATATAAATAAATAAATAAATAAAATGAATAAGCGTCGCGTTAAATTTTGAATGAACGGGAATGTCACAGTCTTGATTGTTCGTTGTTTGATTATGCACTAACGATGTACTAACGTTTAGAAATAACGACTTCGCTTGACATGAGCGTTTATTGTTTGAAGTTTTGGTGATAACGTTTAATATTTGTTTTGGTGAAAATATGATATAGTTTGGATTGAAATAGTTCTAGGAATAAAACTAATTATTGTGTGAAATGAATTGTCGTTCGAACGAACGTTATGTTTGGATTACGTCGGACACAATGTAATAGTTTTGAATTTGACGTTTGAATCTAACCGAATGTTAAGATTATTTTTGTCGAGGTGAAATAATGTTTTGAATAAAACGAATGTAAACTTTTGTTTTGAACAAAATGAATTCGTCATTTGAATAAATGACTTGTTTTGAACACGTTACGACGTAACGTAATGTTATGTAAATATAAAATGAATATTTTATATTTTTATTATTGAAGTTCTAGCTTGAATAAACACAGAACTTTAAGTCGATTTCCACTACGGGTAAATGTTGTCGGACCTAATTGTCTATGTTCACACGTAAGTTCACCTAATTTAAATAAATTAAGCCTAATGCACATAGATAATCAGATAATTGCACGTTAATATAATATTAAAGTTAACCTGGAATATACAGGTTGTCACAGATTACAGCTAGAAAACAAAGAAATTGATCGAACAAGAATGAATGGGCTATCGCGCCCAAATCCAGTATTTAAACTACCGTTAATCAGAGATTAACGAAACTTCTTACAAACTTGACAGTTTCAGTCCTTGACCTTCAACTTTAACGATCTTGTCAGTTTGTGCCCAAACTTAACAAACCTGGACTTTAGTCAACTAAATTGACCCTATCATTTATACTAGCACTCTAAACACCTCCCTAATTAATTAACATCATCACATGGCAGTGATCCAATGGATTTGTACATGCTAATGTGTCTCATCACTAAAGAGAAATGTTTTGCTAATATAAACTAATGAACTTTGAATCTAATAAAAAACCAAACCTACTTGATTACTAATCCACACTTCACATTCTCCACCTTGGATTAGCTGATCAAGTCTGTAACTTTACTTAAGTAACTCCCAGTGTTGTCTTGCAAAAGTCAAACTTTGACTTAACAACAACTTTGGTTAAGTAATCAACACTATTAAGTTGAGTATTAACATAATCAACTTTCACATCTCCTGTGCTTAAGACATATCTGATAAAATGTAGCTTGACATTTATGTGTTTACTTCTTCATGGAACACATGATGTTTTGTGTCACACCCCCAAAAATCCCACGCGCGACAACGCGCCGCAGGGAGCGTGACAAACCAGGATCGAACACATTAGCCATACGAACAGTCTATATGCAATGTAAAAGTAAAACCAGAGTAAATGCGGTTATTAAATGCGGAAGCGTAAACGACAAAGTTGTAATAATTGTTCAAGCGCCAAAACATGCGCAAACCAAAAGTTAATAAGTTTGATAAATAAATAAGTCTATGATGCATGCATGGTAATAGTAATCCTTATGTGGTGCATCCTAGCTCGTGGCAGACAATCCAGTTTAGCGACCTGAGATATAACATGCTAAAGTGTCAACACAAAGGTTGGTGAGTTCACAGGTTTATCAGTTCAATAACATTTCAAGTTCAGTTTAAGATTGACCGTTCAATAACGTCAAGTTGTAAGAGCATAATCACTAATATATATCAAATAGCTAGCTAGGCTATATACATGAAACTTCGCACGTTGATGGTCACCGAAGCTAACAGTTGTTCATAGTTTGCCTTGTTGTGTTTAGGACGAATATAACACCCGTTCGATATCCAATCGTGTCAGAGCGACTGACCCGGGTGGGGTTTGTCAGACCCAGTAGTACTACAATATATTTCCCGCTATCGTCATTAATACTAACGGTACCATAGGAAGGACTTTGTTGTATAGTGTGCTACAAGTACTTCAAGTGATATATAAAAGTCTAATTATCTCAGTTGTGTAAATCATGCATGTTAATCTCCCCCAAAAGGATTAAAACAGTAAAATGGGGCCGTGAAACTCACCTTAGGTTGCTCGGCAAGGTTTCCAGTCAAACAGTTAATTCAAGTAGCAAGAACGAGTCTTGTGCAAGCAATCAATCACCTAACGAGCTTAAATGTATAAGTGTGTGTTTTATAAACTATCGAGTCTAATGGAAACGACAAAAACGAATGATCGTGAAGTCCAGAATAAGTCGAGGATGGCACGTGTGCCAAATCCGAGCGAATATCGAAATAACGCTAGAAAATCCAATATATATCTTTAATATATATTTTCTAAGTAAATACATATATATTATATATATATATATATTTAAATAAATGTTCAAGTGACGTTGATAATAAAGTTTTAACAAGTTATAAATATATATAGGTAAATATGTTAAATCCAATGATTTAAATATTAATTTTGAAAAGAAACAACGATTTATGGTGAACCATAATCCAAAACCGTGTATTTTATGCTTCTAGTCCAAAACGACGTTCTTAATTAGTTTTCTAAAACATTCTATGGTTTACACCAAAGGTCACTTCGTTTCAAGCCAACGTCATGTATATATATATATTTATAACAACCCACACAATATATATATATATATATATATATATATATATATATATATATATTCCTCTTTTGAGGTAACCCAAAGTTTTATATCAATATATATATATTTATAGGTTTTAAAACTATATTTATTATTTAAAATGACAAGTTAAATATGATTAACGGGGTGTAAATGTCTCAAATATAATTTTTACGGGTTTAGGATATGTCTAGGAACACATTTGGTACGAGATCTAGTGGTTAAATGTTCAAGAGATGCGAAATAAAAAGAAAACAGCAACATGGAGGTCACTGGGTTCGAACCCGTGACCTCTGTTATAACACAGCGACATTACCAACCGGCCAGCGCCCTGATCGTGTTACAGACCCGCTCGAAATGTTTTTATGTAGCAGCAGCGACCAGAAATCCAGTTTAAGAAAATCAAGGAACAAAAAACACAGGGACCGAGTTTCGAACCCGGCACCTCTCGCCAGATTGGCGTCTGATTATTATACAGAAATCAATTCTTATAACCCGACCCAACCGATGGTCATCTTCTCCATCCAAAAATTCCGGTGATCGGAACCCTAGTTCCGGTCGCCGGAAAAACGTAAAACACAGAAAACTTCAAGAAAATGGTGCGACTAACATAAAGGATTCATTACCTCGAGTCGGAGATGCTTGATGATGCGATTTCTATGCCGAAAACGAACCCGAGGTTTGGACGCGAACACCGAGCACGTGTACGAAACTCAACTCTGATTGCTCCTGGATGTTCGTCGGGAACTCGCGATCACAGGGATGATCGAAAGGTGGTCGAATAGTGGAGGTTTTGGCCGGAATTCTGAGTTCGCCGGAAAATTCTAAAAAAAATAAAACGAGAGAGAAAGGCAGAGAAGTTGTGAGCGTGTGTGTTTGATTTGTGGATGAATGCAATGATATAATTGCCATTCATCTCCATTGATGGCGTCCTGGTAACCGACCGAGTAATTAACAGTGATTGGAATCGGTCGAAACCGAATTCCAATTCTTCATGGCTCGTAAATGCAGTTTAATCAGGTTTTGGCAATTGACATTTTCAGTCCCTCCCTAACTTTCAAGAATGACACCAGGTTTAGGGTAATTTCAACAATGGTCCCCGCTAGTTTTGTAAAGGAAAAGATGTTTAGAAATTGGCGGAAAAAGTCCCTCAAGGTTATAAATATTTAACGAGCTCTAACTGGGTTAACGGGGAGTGTTTCTAACGACGAGTATACGAGGAACGTCAAAATATACAAATCGTATAACGTTTATAAGAAAAATATAAACTTAAATGAGTACATAAAATCATAAATAATAATTCCACTTCTCCATTTAATTTCACATAAAATCATAGGTTTTAATTCTATAACTTATACATTTAAAGTATCTAAAGTTATAAATAATGACTTGTAATTTAAAATCCTTTGAAATCATAATTTATATATTTAAGTCACATAACTCTATGATTAAATAACTTGTAATTAAAATCTTTTAATTACATAAAATCATAAATGTGATTATGTTTTATATATATATATGTATATATATTTATCACCTAAAATCATAGGGTATAATTGTCACATAAAATGACGCAACGTTCACAAAAAATCGTGACGTATGATTTACATAAAATCATAGAACAAGAATATCAAACGTTTAGACTTTGTGCATGCTCGTAGTGATTGATCACACAAAACCCTAATTTGCTAAAGTCAACAAGTCAACACAATTAAGCACATAAATGTTCACACAACATTTAATATGTTTTACGTTCAGTTAATGCTAGAAAGTGACCTGAAAAGTCGGATTGTCACATTTTGACAATTAGATTGCACCTAAATTGTCACACTTAATCTCAGCTGGACCAGTCATAAAACCCAACTCATTTAACAAACCTCTGACCCACACGGCTTCTTTTACTTCTCATGTTAAATCAATAAATTCAGATTCTGTTGTTGATAAAGCAACAACCTTTTGCAAAGAAGCTTTCCAGCTGATTGTACCACCATATACTTTTAAAACATATCCTGTAGTGGACCTACCTTTATCAGGATCCTTTGCAAAATCACTATCCACATACCCAAGAATAGAAGGTTCTTCTGTATCACTTGTTCTTCTATATGTGATCCCTACATTCCTTGTCTCATTCAAATATCTGAATACCCATTTTTCCCCTTCCCAATGCTGCTTGCCAGGATTGCTGATATACCTGCTCAAAACACTAACAGCATTAGCTATATCAGGCCTTGTACAAATCATTAGGTACATCAAACTACCAATGAAATTTGCATAAGGCACTTTGCTCATGTAAGCCCTTTCTGACTCATTATTAGGACAATTCTGCAAAGATAGTTTGAAATGCATTGCAAGAGGAACTGAAACGGGTTTACTGTTTCCCATATGATAATTTGACAGAATCTTCTCAATATACTTAGATTGAGTGAGCCTTAATTCTCCCTTTGACATGTCTCTACTAATTTCCATGCCCAAAATCTTCTTAGCTTCCCCAAGATCTTTCATGTCAAATTCAGATTGCAGTATGGCCTTAGTTTCTTCTATAAGCATCATATCTGTACATGCTATTAGCATGTCATCAACATATAGCAATAAGTAGATATACCTGTTATCATTATACCTCTTGAAATATATGCAGCAATCATAATTGCTTCTGATGAACCCTTTTGAAATCATGTGATCATCAAACCTTTGATACTACATCCTGGGAGACTGCTTCAACCCATATAGAGACCTTTGAAGCAAACAAACTTTGTTCACACCTTGTTCATACCCAGGTGGTTGTTTCATATAAATTTGTTCCTCTAAATTTCCATGTAGGAAAGCTGTCTTGACATCCATTTGATGGAGTTCAAGATCATTAACTGCTACAATAGATAGAATGACCCTTATTGACTTGTGTTTGACAACAGGTGAAAACACCTCACTATAATCAATCCCTGCCCTTTGGGTGAACCCCTTAGCTACAAGCCTAGCTTTATATCTAGGTTCCTCTCATGGCCGCCCTTCTTTAACTTTGAATAACCACTTGTAATCTACTAGTTTGTGATTGTCTGGCCTGTCAACCAAACACCAAGTTTGGTGTTTGTGTAATGATGATATCTCATAATCCATTGCAGCTTTCCACCTTTCCTTTTGTGTAGACTCAATGGCTTCTGCATATGAGTTTGGATCTTCAACAATCTCCTGATCAGCAATGTTGAATGCAAAAGCTGTTAGGCTATCTCCTTCTCTGAACCTGGATGGCTTTACTATTTTTCTTTTAGTTCTGTTCAGAGAAATGCTCTGTGTTGTCTCATCTGGTTCCTCTTGTAACACAGTGCTATCTCCACTGTCAGTCACTTTCTCAATTTCCCTTGACTCCACTTGAAACTGATGTTCATTTCCTTGCTGACTAGACCCTTCCAATTGGACTGATTTTCCTTTAACCACATCTTTGTAATACACCTCTTCATTGAATGTAATATCTCTGCTGATGATGATTCTTGTTCCTTCTCCTTCTAGCTTCCATAACCTAGATCCTTTAGTACCCTCAGGATAACCCAATAGAGCACACTTGATTGCTCTAGGCTCAAGTTTACCCTGACTTACATGTGCATAGGCTATAGTACCAAATATCCTTAGGTGACTATAATCTGGTTTTTCACCATTCCATATTTCAATAGGAGTTTTCATTTCAATTGCAGAAGATGGTGTTCTATTGATTAGATATGTTGCAGTATTTAAGGCCTCAGCCCAAAAAGATTTAGGCATTCCAGAACTGAATAATAGGCATCTTACTTTATTTAGTAAGGTCTTATTCATTCTTTCCACAAGCCCATTTTGTTGTGGGTTACCTGGAACTGTTAAATGTCTAGCAATTCCATATTTCTTACAATAGTTATCAAATATGTGATTGCAGAATTCCAGACCATTAGCAGTTTTAATCTTTTTAACCCTTCTATATATTTGATTTTCAACTAAAACTTTCCATTGTTTAGATTTCAGAAAGGTTTCATCTTTGGACTTTAAAGGGTATGTCCAAACTTTCCTAGAAAAATCATCAATAATAGAGAGAAAGTACCTAACCCCACCCGCTGATGGATTCCTTGAAGGGCCCCATAGATCTGCATGGATGTAATCTAGCATATTCTTGGACTTGTGAATACTTCTACTAAACTTGACTTTATGTGATTTGGCCATCACACAGTGTTCACAGAATCCATGGTCTAACACTATGCAATTTTTCAATTACATTAGCCTTTATCAATTCACTCAAAACTTGTGAACTAATGTGACCCATTCTTTTGTGCCATAGTACAGTCTTAGGATTAATTTGAGAAGCTACACTTGCATTCACCTGCTCAGTAGTATTTCCATCCAAGAAGTATACATGATTTCCTCTTCTTGTACCTGTCAAAATGACCATGCTACCCTTTACCACTTTAGCCTTCCCTTCCTTAAGGCTTACATGACACCCTCCTCCTCCATTGTTCCTAATGAAATTAGGTTCCTCTTGAGTGCTGGGATGTACCTAGTGTTTTTCAAACTTACCACAGTACCATTTGATAACTTTAAATTCACTGTGCCAATTCCTTCAATGTAGCATTCTCTGTCATCACCCCATCCTTACAGGTCCCATCCCTTTTAGTTCAAGATCACTAAAGTAACCCCTATGAGGTGTCATGTGGTAACTACAACCAGAATCTAAAACCCATTATGTGTTAGATACCCCATCACATGCCACTAACACATCTGCACTATCATACCCCTCATTTAAGTTTTCAGTAGGACTGTTGTTACCTTTGCTCTTAAACTCAACCTTCCTTCTCTTCCATTCAGGGCAGTCT
>JBCNJP010002663.1:0-57957 GCA_039602395.1 Deinandra increscens subsp. villosa | reverse complement strand
GTTTTCACTTTTGCAGATCGCTGAGGAGTATCCACTGGAGGTTGGCATGGCACCCGAAGTTACTTATTTCATTTTGAACTTAAATTTGGGAATTGAATAACAATTTATGTTTTGTAATTAAAGCACGTGGTTAGTGCTAAGATACTCTTGTTTGTCTTTCCGCTGCAAACTCTTAAACTGTTTTATGATGAATGTTTGGACTTTACTCTGATTCGTTTAGTATTTGTAACTAATGGTTGTGGTCCTGGTTTGCTCGCACCCCTTAACGGTACAAACTCCGTTAGTGGTTAATTTGGGGGTGTGACACTGATAAAATACCTGAAGACTGGAATACGCTTACCGATTTGATTAGTTCACATTTTGAGTCCTTCCTAATTGACAACTCTAACGCTCGAACAAGGTTTCACATTTTGAGTCCTTTCCACTTCAACTAATCTTAACCACATTCGAAACAATCTAGAGCACCTTAACTTAAGACAGCCGGAGCTACCACTAATCACTTCAGGTGACACGATTAGCAAATTGGCTAACTAACCTAGGGAATTTCCTTTTGGGAAAATTTTATCCTAAATAATTAACCAACCCGACAATCCATTACCTTTTGAGTCTCTAGATAGGCAGAATATTAAATTCACAATAATAATTAGTTAATTCTATGATCACTAAACTAGCAACACATAATTAATAGTAAGCACAAACCTACTACTAAAACATCAAGCTCAAACCGAATGACATTTGCTAGCCAAATATGAATTAACTAATAATCAAGATCACAACTTTAATACTCATATGCATACAATTTCAATGAATTAGTGGAATTTAATAGAATGTCAACCCATCAAAACATTATCATAAACCGAGCAAAGTCGCAAATACTAAAAATTCATCATATAGTCTAAGTAGTACTTGAAGGTTTAGCCTACTGCCGTGTCTTTTGTAAAAATCTTAGTAAAAGTCATAATCTTGATCAAGAACATAGTTTCAAACCAACAATCAATCAAGAATAAAGAAAAGAACCTGAATTGATGATGTTAATCGAATAATTGAATCGGGATGATCTCCTCTTGTTCCTTCCTCTCTCTGTCTTATAATTGTCCTTTTACTTAATTCTCTGGAAATCGCTCCAAAAGAAATTCTGTACCCAAACTCATAAATTCAAAATATTTCAAGAAAATAAAAATCTTACTATAACTAAAATTAATATTAAACTTTCATGTTATATCATCTATGTTCTATAAGATAATTATTTTATATTATCCTCGTGCCATATCTAAGTTTAAACAATAACTAAATTACAACAACTAATATGAAATCCAATTTCATAATTTGTTAGTAATGAAATTTCTCTAAAAGAGAAGGGAGTTGCATTTTTTTAGTCAAACCAGTTATCTTTCATATTTAAAATTCAAGTGTAATGAAATTATAGTTATAAATATATTTAATATAAGATATAATTAAAATCTTATAATGATTTATTAAGTTATAATAACTTATTGATATAAGAAAGTTTATATTTTGATATTTAATTATTTAAAATTCTTAGCATTTAATAAGTGAGATAATTGATATTTAATAAGAGAGAGAAGCGGGAAAATTATGATGAGAATGAACTAGGATAGAACCCGTATGTTATACGGGTTAAATCATTTTTTTTTGGTAAAGGGTTATACGGGTTAAATCATTAGAAAATATATATAAATGATAATTCATGCATACTCATTTTATTACCCGAATAACGTATTACATTACATTTAATAAAGTTATAATTCATAATATGGTATTGGTGACTTTATCTTCTTCATAAAAAAATACTTAGAGCATGTCTCTACTTGTATATTTGGAAAAAATACAACATAAACATGATCATCTTTAAAAATGGTTGTTAGAAAAACAATCCAACCTTGAATAGCGACTAACACTAACTTATGATTTGACAAACTTGAGAATTTAAGTCTCGATAGAAAGTTAGGTGAGTATAAAATTTCATCAAAATTATAATGAACATTTTTTAATTGTTGAGTATAAAGTCTAAAGTATAATTAGAATATTATAATGTTAAATCAATAAAAAAAAATTATCTTGGTATATATTAGATAACGTACAATTGTATTAGTCATGATGTTTAAAATTTCCAATTTTAATGAACATGGATCATTTGATATGATAGAAAAACTATTTAATATTGGATATTATGAACATAAATTTTATTGTTTACGGATTTCTCTATAAATAGTATCATCCACAATGTTTATTAGATTTGTAAAACAATATTAGTTATTCATTAGTTATAATATTAAATATGATTTGCTCAATTATATTTGAAAAACACGGTAAATAAATGTCTATTGGTATTTTATAAGTTTTTTAAATATTTATTAAATGAAAATAATAATAGTTTTAAAAAGAATTTTAAATAAAAATTAGATGTAAATTGATATATGATTGTCATAATTCCATAAATATAATTAAATAAAAATATATCATGATTATAAGGGATATAATTTCCTAAAAAAGAATTCATTAGGGATTAGATTTGGGAGGGAAAAATTGTGTGAGAATGATTCTAGTGTTGACAAGTGTCAACAATTGTAATTGTTTATTAGAGTAGGAAGATCTAGTGATGCCATGTGTCCTCAAATGTAATTGTTTATTAGAGTAGAAAGATTTGTATTTTTTTTCCCTTTAGAATCTTCCACCGCCAAAAAACCTAATTAATTTGTGACCTGTGTTTTAAGTTGGCCCAAAGCTTCCTTTAGAAAATGAAATTCATAAGCTAAACACCAATCAATTATTTGTTTGGTCCATAAGTCTATTGAAGCCCACTGGTCGAAATAATCCAAATGGCAACCCACGTGCCTTTGTACAATTGTGTGTAATCTCATGAGATGGAAACATTATTCCATGAAACTTCTCTTTTCTAAACTTTGGCAATTAATTCTCCTTCCACTTATTCACGTTTAATCATCATGCTAGTTACTATTAGAATATATTATTTAGATTATGGTTATTAGTATGAGCTCTCACGGACCCATTAGTTATCTATGGTTTAGTGGATTCATACTCTATATATTGCAACCATATATTTCTATGATATTATTGAGTGATTCAGTGATTTCATATTCTTACATGGTATTACCAGAGCCGGCCCTGGGCCTGGGCCAACTGGGCTACAGCCCAGGGCATCATTCTTTAATGGGGCAGCAAGTTTTTGGTAGCCCACTAGTAGTTTATAGCCCAAGGTTTGTTAATGTTAGCCCAATAGGTTTGGCTGATTAAAAAAAAAAAAAAAGGACGAATAGCGGAATTTAGCAGCAGCGACGTTTCAGGTTTTTAATTCTCCAATCTCATCTCAATTCTCCAATCTCACCGACGATCCACTTTTCCACGCAAGTCGCAACATTCGACATTCACGAATCACGATTGACGATTCCGGCGATCGGATTTTTCTGGCCGAACGGAAGTACGGAACTTTCAGGCCGATCGGATTTTTCAGACGTGACTCCGTCACTCCGGCGATCAGAATTTTCAGGCCGAACGGAACTGTTGTCCGGCTACAGATTGAGATTCACGAAGACACGAACGGTGAAGGCAAGGCGATCAGGCGACAGGAGTCTGTTGACTGTTGTCTGCGACTCAGCCGCTCAGGCGATTCCGGAGTCGATCATCGATTCATCTCTGCTTCAAGTTTATCGATCAGGTGATATTGTTCCATTAATTCTATATTTAAATATATTTTTGTCATTACTCAGTGATATCATGCCCCCTCGTGTACAACAATCTGGTGCTCAAAATAGAAAAAGGAAAAAACAACAGGAAAAACTTACTCAATCTTTACAGGGGCAAATTTTCGGACTCACGCCCTGGGCATCCAAATTCTCAGGACCGGCCCTGGGTATCACAGTCTAAATGATCCAAACCTTAGTCGCCGCTACAGAGTTCAAACCCTAGACAGGGTAGCGGCGGCGGCGGCACCGCCGTCCTGTCCCAATTTTGTTCTTCTATTTACACGTTCTGTTTCGAATAAAGTTTCGTTCTCGATTTAAGATTTTGGTTACTAATCTCGTCAAAACCTTTTAAGATCCCTTTGAGACTTTCGATCGATCATTTTTTTTTCCGTTAAGTTTTTTCTTCCATCGCAAATAACCGTTTCTTTTTTTTTCTTCCGGTTTTGGATTTAGTGAATCAAGGTTTCGTGGCATTATCGCCGCTACCATATTTTCTGATTTGAGAACTTAAGTATAATGCACTAAAGCTTATCACCATGAGCATGTTGACATGCACATGCTTGATTCACCATCCCAGTTCTATCCTAATTCGGCTAAGTACAAGATACTTCTGTCCACCTTGACAATCAAGTATTCTTTTTTATCCATCATATGTGTATAACTATTTGGTTCTACCCAGCTTCTCTCATCGGACCATGATTCACTATTACCAATCTTGGCCGATTAAATCACTCTGGATGGAGTCTCTATCTTTTCTTTCCTCACCCTTTCTGTAATCATGTCTTTTTTTTTCAAAGATTATCGTTTGACTACGGTTAGCGAACTTCGTCATCTTTCTTTTATTGATCTACGGATCTAAGAGATCGTCGTCTGACCATGATCACCGGTCTTGCTTTCTTTTTCCTTTTAGATCTACAATTATCATCTCTTGACCTACGGGTCTAAGACGCTGCTTGACAACCTCGACACACCGTAACACGACCACGGTCACCGATTTTCGATTTGTTTTTTTTTTCCTTTTTCTTTTCTCAACAACCTCTCCTCCCTCTTCGTCATAGCTAACTAAGATGGAATAAATGCTTGATTGGGATCTAGCCGTCATGTTTATTGTTCAGGAAACAAAGACTCAAAACTGGATGAAGTCGTGAAAGGAATTAAAGCCGGGTAATTAACAATACTTTCAGGGATGCAAATTTTTTGTGTCGCTTGCTGAAGATTGGAATTCCGAGTCGTAGACCGAGATCGAAGCTAGTTTCTAAGTTTTTAAGTTTTTATTATTATTATCTTTATGTTTAGTTGTTGTTTTTTTCAGTCTGAGCTTTCCTTATCTTTCTGCTCCAACTGCGGGGGTGTATTACAATATATTATTATGGTTATTAGCATGAGCCCACTAATTATCTAAGGTTTAGAGGGTTCATTCTCTATATATTGTAACCATATCATTTTATAATATTATTGAGTGATTCAGTGATTTCGTATTCTTATTCTTACAGTTTCCCACTTTTCCAATTCAGCCCCTCAACTTAGATGTAATTCTATGCCAGTTCTCCGAACTTAATTACTCATTTCAGCTCTTGACTTAGATATAATGTCATACAATTCCCTTGGACTCTTATGTCAACCTACAACCAAATATACTTGAACAATTTTGAGCACATTGGCATAATTAAATACAAGACTCAAATAATTACCTAAACTCACCCAAAATATACAAAAATAACTCAATACATGATTAAGACTCAAATAATTATATATGAACTAAAAACTCAATAAAACGTCTCAAAATCGACTCAAATATTACACATTTTACATGGGAAATATAGATGTGTTTGCAACACATCACAAGCTTATGATAATAAAGTCATGTTGAGCAAATTGAGAGCACATTTAGACACTAGTATACCATTTGCTAGTTATCCGTATATAAAGCCCGAGAGGAGTGTTCATTGTAAGAATATGGTTGACTGTCACGGAATAGTCCTAAGGAAAGAAGTTCAATGTTTGGGTCTCTGATTTTTCATTTTTAAACTATTTTGTTTGGTCCACGCTTTGAGAATGCAAACTTCGTGGGCAGTTTATGCCTTTGTGTCTCTAATCACTAAGATTTGTAACCATCTTCCATTATCATTCACCAGCTTTGTTAGAATATAGATTGATAGTAGTTTGGGAGTTTGTTTAGGGACAAGCAAAGTCTAAGTGGGGGGATGTTTGATGTGTCTTTAATTATACAACTTTTATGTCATCGAACACCCTTGCTTATTGATAGTTTATGCAATATTTTGGTCGGATTTACCTTTGTGTTGGCTAGTTTGTCATAAACATGAGATTGGATCATGATCAGAAGAATAGTTTCGGATTTGTGAAGATTTGATGGTGAAATGACAAAGTTAATGAAGAACTTATCTTTTATTCTAGTCACGGCCCGTTACTGTCTAAAGACTCGTTACGCTGACGTCGCCAAGGGATAACCTAAGCCCTAATTCCTAAATCCCTGACAGCTGTGACGCCTCGTTATGGTCAAAACGCCTCGTTACACCCTTATTTCCGGAAACCCTAATTTGTGCCTATAGATACAACGTGTTCATAATGCTTTCAAGAGTTCGACCCCGGAGGCTGTTTGTACATCTGTTCACGTCTGTTTTAGATTAGAAACATCTCTGAATATTGAAGAATCAATCGTAGAGGTCCAGAAGCTCTGCAATTGAAGATCTGAATCATTCGACATGTTGGTTTGATTTCATAATGTTCAGATTTTGTTTTACTACTTTTTTATGTTGTTTTACATCCATGCTAGGCTAATTATTTGATACAATCTAAGACAATGTGAGTCCTTTGATATATCTATGCTTGTTTTACTACTGTTCGTATGTTCATGAAAATTTTGGTATAAAGATTATGTTTCTTACGCATGATTGATGTATGTTATCGTTTGTATGATTGATTTGAGATCTGATAGTTTTGGTTGGATGTCTATGGTAGACGTATCTTTTATGTTTATATCATTGTTGTTTCTGAGTTGTAGATCTAGTGCTCTCAACATGTGTCTAGGTCTCTAGCGAGTCTAGATAGATCTCTTTGATATCGTTCATTGGTTAGCATCTCATTAGGATTATTTGTATGTTAGATTATCTATCTTGTCCTCCTTATCTAGGAATAAAGGGTTAGAAAGCCACTCTAGTGCATTGCGGTTCTTGGTCATGTGGTGTGGGTGTAATAGTTAGCCCTCTTGGTTAGTCAGAATAAGGTTAGTGTATCTTAGTTCTTAGATTAAGCACATGTGTTCTTTAGTTAGGCACAGTTTGGGTAGGTACTTTGTTGTGGCTGTTGGTTCTTCATAAGCATTTTGAACATGATCTCACTATCATTAGGGGTAGTCTGTGAGTGAACATTTGCTTGATTAAGGTATACTCTAGCGAGCGTTTTTTCTACTAGAACAGTTAAGTCTATCAGTTTGTCAAAGAGGTATAGATAGGTTCATTGGTGAAACAAATAGCCTTAGATGATATTCTTTCTCATTTATGGTTTTTCTTATTTCATTGTGTTTGCTAAGATAAGTGGCAGTTACTTTGTGAGAATAACTAATCTTAGTATTGTTGGGCTATATTTAATTGAGGCATGAACATTAGTGTTTGGGCTAGGTTTGTATTGGTTTTGGGCTTGTTAGTCAATGGGCTTTAGCATTATCTTGTTTATGATTTGGGCCATGTGGGCCGGTTTCATATTTACGATTTTATTAGGGTTTGTATTGGGTAGTATATAAACCCATTTGTGTTTATGATTGTCTAAGCTTTTCTAATACAATTGGCAGTTTACGATTTCTGTGTTCTCACTTGTTTACGATCAGCTTCAACAAGTTGTGATATTCATTCAAGATTCAATCTTTCTTATAGATTGAGTCTATTTCTTCTACTTGTTTCTTGAATCAATCACTCACGAGGATTCCGCACTCGTTTGTGATTAGATATCGTGTTCTTGGTTTGATCTCGGACCTACAATTGGTATCAGAGCCAAGAATCAGTGATTCGAGGCTCACACGATATTGATTCAAGCTGTTTTCTGGGTTAGAGTCTTGGTTTTTGAAGATTTGAAGGTGTTTTGGTGTTTACGAGTTCTGCTACTGCTGTTCTTCGAGTTTCCGATCGGTTTTCTGGGTTTAGTTGGTGTTTACGACTGCGTGGTTTGAAGATATTCATCAGTTGCGGGTTTACGATTTCAAGATTGCTTTTTTATCGTGTTTACGATCCGGAAATAGGTGTTTACGACTTTTCTTGGTCGTAATTGGAGTTTACGATTCTGTGTTATCGAAATCTCGAAGTCGTAATCAGAGTTTACGATTTCTTCGGATCGTAATTGGTGTTTACGATTGGCTCTAATCGGAAACAGGTGTTTACGACATTCGGAGTCGTAATCGACAATCGTAATCAGGGTTTACGATTTTCTTAATCGGGTT
Organism: Deinandra increscens subsp. villosa; assembly: GCA_039602395.1. Lineage (NCBI taxonomy): Eukaryota > Viridiplantae > Streptophyta > Magnoliopsida > Asterales > Asteraceae > Deinandra > Deinandra increscens. The sequence continues at coordinate 49,782 of JBCNJP010002663.1, read as the reverse complement.
TGGTGTTTACGGTTTTTGCTTGGATCGTAATCGGCGTTCACGATCGTAATCAAGTATTTACGATCGTAATCAGGCGTCTTTGATCGTAATCTCATTTGTTTGGACATTTGGACATTAGTTTTTTGTTCCCTAAGCTATCGTAATGGATTTTGAACCAAGTATGTATCAGAAGCTGGATTTTGAGATAGGATCCATCACTCGTCCACCTAGGCTAACATCGGCAGATAACTTTTTGGAATGGAAATATAGGTTTGAGAACCACTTGAAGAGTGTAGATCTAAGACTATGGAGGGCAGTAATCCATGGACCATTCACACCTACTCACGCAGAAGGAGTTAATGCAGGGAAGGTTAAGACGGAAGATGAGTATGATGACGATGATTGGGAAAGATGCAACAAAGCAGAAAGAGCATTTGCCATCATGACTATGGCATTAACACCAGATATTGCTCAAGGTTTTAAACATTGCAAGACCGCTAAGGAACTCTGGAACGCTTTGGTTGTGGCTTATGAAGGGAATCCTGACATAAAGGCAAGCCGCAAGCAAATGCTGAAGCAAAAGTTTAATCTGTTCAACCATGTACAAGGTGAATCCTTTGAAGCTCAGGTGCAGAGGTTTGTGTCTCTGATGGCTGAAATGTCCAGCTATAATGTTGAACCAGACAAGGAAGACAAGAATCTGAAACTGTTGAATAGTTTACCCAAATCTTGGAACACCAATATCTCTATCATTAAGGACAACAACAATCTGAGTGAACTATCTCTTGATGAGTTAATCAACAAACTCAAGTCCAAGCTAATCGATGACAAGCAGAGAGAGTTGAACCATATAAGCTCTCTTAGTTTGGCGGGAAAACTAAATCAAGCTCTGTTGTCAGAAGATGTGGAGACTAAGCATGAAGGGAAGTCAACTGGGTGTGGATCAAGCTCGGTCGCAAAGTCAACTGCTTTTGTGGCACAACCTCAAGGAAGTTCAAGTGGAGGCGTCAACCCTGATGATACGAATGATCCCAACTTTGCTCTTGGTATGGGTTTTATGAACAGCTACCATGCTCTCATGGCCGGAACTCTTGTGCCTACTGATATGTTATCGGGTGAGCTAAACCAGATAAATCCTGAAGATGTTGAGATGTTGGATGTCTCATGGCAGATGGCTATGGCGGTCTTCAGAGCAAAGAAGTTCATGGCGAAGACTGGGAGAAACGTCTGGAAAGATCAAGACAAGATCAGGATGGGGTTTGACAAAAGCAAGCTGAGGTGCTACAACTGTGATGAGTATGGGCATTTTGCAAGAGAGTGTAGCAAGCCGAAGAGAGAAAGGGGAGAAGAAAGGAAAGCAGGTGAAGGAAAGGGAGAGGCAAAGGCATTGGTTGTTCAAGAAGGTGGTGGTTATGATTGGACACCTCAGTTGAAAGAGTTTAGTATGTCTCATGCAATGATTGCTGCCATGGAAAGGGATGAAGAGGAAGAGCATGCTTTTGTGGTTACTGATGAAACTCCTGTGGAAGATAAGGAAGCCTTCGTTGCTGAAGCTGAAAACCTCAAGGTATGTTCTGATCCCACTTGTGCTCGTATAATTCCTGGTCTTAGACAAATCTGTAAAAATTATCAGATAGAATTGTTTGAGATAAAGTGTGAAAGGAGTTCATTTAAGGGTAGATGGCAGAAAAATGAGGAGAAGGTTAAAGCACAAAAGCTAGACATAGTAAAATATCAAAAACTGGCAACTGAGAAAACTCTCCTGTATGACAATGCTAAGTTAGAAATAGCTGAGCTTAGGAATCAGGTAGATGAGATCACACATAAGTACAATGAGTTGCAGGTTAAATTTGATATGAATCAAACAAAAAGCAAAAGAATGTTTGAGGCTAGAAAATCTTTGAACTCCTGTATAACTGATGTTAGAATGGGAAAGGACAAGGGTGGAATAGGAATTAGTTTCCCAGACACAAGTAAGAACAATGTTCTTCAAGATAACTCTAGAGACATAATAGGAATAATCTTTGAGGAGGATCAGATAGACAGATCTGAATCAGGAACACATGAGATAGGACCTCCCTTAGATAGTGTTCTGGTAGGAGTGACACCTATGACCCCTCAGGAAATAGAAAATGAGAAACACATGTCTTATGGGTTGGGTAATCAGGATAAAATTGTGACAGACACTTGTGAATCAAGTACTTCCCAGGAGTCATTAAACAATGATGTTGGACCTGCTGATAGTTTTGTTTCATGTGCAGATGAAGTAGGTATTGAAGATGTATCTGGGAAGGATGCAGAATGTTTGAGAGTTAAACAGTGTCATGTGTCGAGTAGTGTAGTTTCTGATTTACCTAAAGATGATGTACTGGCATCAGTGTCTGAATTGAATGAGTCTAGGTCTATGCAATTAGTTGTGTCCAAGTCCTTAAAACATGTTTCAAATTCTAGTAATGAAATTCATGGTTTTAAAATTCGTGTGCCTAACACTAAAGTAGGACGTGAGACTAAACCCAAAGATTTTGTAGCTTATCCTCAGGTTGTGTCGGATTTTAATAGAACAAACAAGTCAAAATCAGAACAATTTTGTTTGATCACACAACCTGAAAAGGATACAAAACATGTTATACACAAATGGGATGATAAGCCAGAGTGGAAATCATCGTACCCAAGACGTTCATATTTGTGTAGTCATGTAAATGGGCCTAGACCTATGAATTGTTTTCAATGTGGTAAACCAGGACATTTTGCTGCAAATTGCTTAAATAGACCTTATCAACCATACTGTCCGCAAAACCCACGAACCAGTATGTTGCAGAAAATGATGGCAGGAGAAAACAAAAACCAAAAACAACAAGCTTTGTCTAAGGGGAAGCAGAGTTTAGAACCAATGAAGACTGAACAGTCTAAGGTTTTGAACACAAAAGCTCCGATGACAAAGCATGTTGAAGAAAAGTGGAATGTGACTAGACCTCCAAACTCATCTTACAAACCTAAGGGAGTTTATCAAAGAAAAGACAAAATGAAAACAAAACCTTTTGAGAAACAAGTGCCTAAAGTCAACCATGTTGCTAAACCTAAGGGCAAAGCAGTTATTGAAAAACCAAAAGATGTCACTCAAACAAAACAAATGGTTTTTACTAAATTGAAACTTGAGTGGACACCTATTGTTAAGTCAAAAGGTAAAAAGGTCACATCTCCATAAAAGAAACCATCACCAGCAAAGAACTCTGCTAGCAGTTCTAAACCTCAAAAACCCTAACTCATCCGCCGCTGCCCTCGCCGGAAGTTCGTTCCCGACCACCACTGAGCAATCCGAGCCCACCATCGCCTTCACAATCCGTTTCCGACTAAGAAGCCCTCATCGGTCATTTGTTTTCACTAAGTTTTGAGTGTCTACTGTCAGGTTTAACCAATTGAGCCCTAACTCGAATTTCTCTTATGTTACACTGTGTTCGACTCGTTTTTGAGAAGGTTTGAAGACGGTTTTGTGTTTAGAGAACATTTAAGGTAATGGTGGTTGATTATGTTGAATTTCTGTGATGTTTAACATGTTTACGAGTTTTTGCAGGTTTGGCTATGGCGGTTTTGGGGTGTTTACGATATTCGCGTCGGAGAAGACGACTGTTGGGTGTTTCCGATTACTATTTACGATCGTCGTTTACGATTTATGATTACGATTCCATGTTCACGATCGGGTCGTTTACGATCCGTATAAACGACAAAGTTGATTACGATTGGGCCTTGACAAATTTTTGGTGTTCACGATTGGATAAGGCGTTTACGATTGGACCTTGTTTAGCCTTGTCGTGAACCTTTTTAACAGATCGTAATCACAGATTTGGATCGTAAACACATAATTTGAATCGTAATCAGATAATAAAAATATCATACACTTAATTTTTTTTAAATCTCATCAAAACTTATTAAGTGTAAGATAAAATTGATAGTGGTTTGTGAGCGTGTGTTTAAATAAAATATTTTCCCTGAAAGTTTAAATTGAAATTTTCTGAACTTCAAAAAATAAAAATTTGATTTTCAATTGAACTTCGACAAGGGTTAATAAACTTAATTGCTCTTTGATGAACAAGTCTGATACATGTGTCTTGTCTTTCTCAGATGGCAGACGAGATGCTCGACGAAGAGATTAAGTTCGAACCGGATCATTGCATTCCAGCATATCTTGAAGATCCTCCGGAGAAGCATATGGAACTATTTTACTCTCTGGTGGCCGGGATGAATACTTGCAAGATAAACCATGCCCTGAGGACGAATGTGCTTATTGATGAGATGCTTGTGAGGGAGTTCTGGGGTTCTGCTAGAGCTGATGCAGATAAAACAACAATTACTGCAAGGATTCAGAACAGGGAGATTGTGATTAAGGAGGATGACATCAGAAAAGGGCTGAACATCAATGATCGTGCTATCGATCCGATTGAATATTCAAAGGAAGCTGTTTTGGCGGGTGCTCAATCCATGGGATATGAAGGAAAATTCCCGCCTATCTTTAAGAAGCTGTTGCCGCATTACTGGAGATGCCTAGATCATTACATGCAGAAATCTTTTCTGGGAAAAAGAACAAGCTTCGACCAGCTCAACAAGCTACATGGAACTGCATTCGTCGCATTGGCCTTGGATTGGAATTTCAATTTCTCCAAGATGATGTTATTAGATTGGATAGGCAATGCTGACCTAAGCGCCAGAGAACAGTTCCTGATGACACCAAGGTTTGTACAAATGGTGGTCATGAAGAAATACCCAGTGATTGAAGAAAAGGTAGAAAACTTGGACATAAAAGTGATGGATTGTGGGGTATTTGGTCTACAAACCCAAGATAGAAAGGGTAAAAACAGTTTTCAAGGAAGACTTGAATGGGTTAAGAGGGGTGCATTTCCCGAGGTAGCCAGGGAACAAGAATTTGAAGAGCCTGAGCCAGAAGCCGATGTGCCAACTGTTAATGCATCAGTTGCAGAAGATCAAGATATAACAGCAACTCCAGCTGTTAATGTGCAAGAAGAAGATGAGGTGATCCCTTCGGATGAAGAAAACATTATGGACGACATCTTCCCAACTTATGAAAATGTTGATAATGATGACATATATGGGAATTTGGGACCCATCAGTCACAAGAGATCAAGGGATGACATGCACATGTCTTCAAGCAGCGATGTAACCCCTCCCGAGCTGAGTCTGAATATGGAGGATGTACTTGAAGAACCCATCCCAGCTCGTGAACCATCTCCAAGGAAGAAGACTGATCCAAGAAGCATAAGGTTCAAATTTACAACGACTAGCTCAAGCCTGTTAATGGTCCATCCAACTGAGTCTAGCTCTCAATATCAACCTACTCAAGTAGAATCAACAGTCCCAATTGTTGAAGATCAGCCTGCCCAGGTGCAAACTGAAAGCCCTCCTCTGAATGAACGTAGCCCTGTTCATGAAGAAAGGCAATCTATGGAGGTTGATAACACTGTTGTTATACCCAGCCCAGTCAGAATAAGTGTCCCTAGTGGAACAAGCTTGCCGCCAACTGTTATACCAAGTTTCCGCCCACTTCAAGCTGCTGAGCTACCAATTGAGATTAGGATAAGTGCAGACCCACACATAAACTTTCTGATGTCTCAGAACAGAATCAGAGAGAATGAGATAAAAGCTCTCCAGGCTGAAAACAGAAGATTACAAGAGAAGGAAGTGGCGGACAAGAACAGAATGAAGTATCTTTATGAGGCTCTGATGGACTTGAAGAAGAAATTTACTGGTTTAAAGAGTGTTGTGGAGTCCAACGCTTCAGGTGCCGCAGGTCAAAGCTCATCTCAAGGAGCTCAAGGTACCAGTGCTGCTCAAGAAGATGATGGAGATGACTCCATTGCAATGTCTGATTATGCCCGAAGTGGAATGGTCATCTCCAAAGCGCCTGAAGGTCACGACAACTAGTTTAGAGAATTCTTCCAAGGTCCAGCCCCCACTCAATACACCATAGATGTAGGTGAAAGCTCAATAGACAAAAGGGGGAGTCGTGAGACCATTCTGTGCTGGCACTATGATTCTGAGAAGAAATTGTTTGCCGTAATCCGTGACGGCTACAGTCCAGTGGAATACTACAGAACGCGTGCTCAATTTCATACCTGGACTGAGCCTGGGATTAGAAGCCTGCTGAAAGCTCCTTACATCAACAGATGGAACAGCCCTGAAGGAGATCTTATTAGAAACAATTTGCTGAACCATCTAGAAGATAACTTTGCAAATTTTGAGCTAAGGCAAGTAAGATGGGTTGAGACTGGCACTGACCCAGTAACTGGAGAGTCTATTGGTGAAGCAAGGAGACCACCCACCAAACGCACAAGAGTGATCAATATGTTGGATGAGATTGAAGACGGTACACTTGTCAAGAACTTTGACTGCTGGTGTTATGACCCAACAACTCATGAGGTGGTGGTGCTCTGCAAAAGGATGAGGCAATTCTGGTTCTACGATCCGGTCGATTTGCTTAGATTTGGAGAAAGAGATATAAAGCTCCTCGCCTCCCAACCTATTCTCGGGGATGAGAACGACATGGAGAATGCTATAAGGGTGGGGATCTTTCATGGAACGGCGAATCGGATCGTGGAGAACGGATGGTGGTCGAACAACGTTCAGAATACTTTCAGATTCAATCTGCTGCTGCCGTAAGTGGTCTAATGGTTCATGCCTAGGGGAAGATTGTTGGGCTATATTTAATTGAGGCATGAACATTAGTGTTTGGGCTAGGTTTGTATTGGTTTTGGGCTTGTTAGTTAATGGGCTTTAGCATTATCTTGTTTACGATTTGCGCTATGTGGGCCGGTTTCATATTTACGATTTTATTAGGGTTTGTATTGGGTAGTATATAAACCCATTTGTGTTTATGATTGTCTAAGCTTTTCTAATACAATTGGCAGTTTACGATTTCTGTGTTCTCACTTGTTTACGATCAGCTTCAACAAGTTGTGATATTCATTCAAGATTCAATCTTTCTTATAGATTGAGCCTATTTCTTCTACTTGTTTCTTGAATCAATCACTCACGAGGATTCCGCACTCGTTTGTGATTAGATATCGTGTTCTTGGTTTGATCTCGGACCTACAAGTATGATAACATTGTTGCTCCTTAGGTCAACCCTAGGTCATCTTACTAACGATATTGTTCGATAGGTACGCTTTCCTATATGTCGTGTTAGATAGATTACTTAGGTATAAAATTTAAGGTTTGTTTTTGCAGGTACACGATATATACAAAGCAAATTGATGGTGAATAGGGAAGTTTTAGTATCTCATAGTTTGGCCACAATATTTTATAGTTTTGACATTTTATACCCCTGTGTTATAGTATTTCTGTGGGTAACAGCCGTTAGTTTTTTAAAACTAGGTCTTTGAGATTTATACAACTCTGGAAACACATTCAAGAGAGAGAGAGATGAAGCAAGGGGGAGAGGGCGCGACCCGTATTTCTCTCTCTTATCGTCTCTATTCTCCGACTGATGTTTCACACGGTCTCTTTCTTCTCCGCCTCTCCACCAGTTTCGTCTTACTGTTTATGGGTGTCTTCACCTCGATGTTTGCATCGATGGTGGACACCGGCTTGGGTCGATGATGGCGGCAGAGGCTTGGGTCGACGATGGCGGCAGGCTTGGCATCACCGCCGGTTTTTGGTAACATATAATCCTCTCCTTTAATTTGCAGCTTGCTCTCCTACAAATCTAATATTGACTTATATTCTTCTATTTCTCAGCCTGCTCTTCGTCTTGCTTGCTGTTGATCTGCTGAGGGTTTTGGTAAGTTGAAATTTTATTATTTGGTTTTGCATGTTTGGTTTTTCGCCGTTTTCTTGCAATTCGTTGTTTCCTTGATGTTATTGTTGTTCAATACACTGTTTTAGTTGCAATTAGGTCTGATTGGATGCCGATTGTAGTGGCAGATGTTGATTTTTCTTTTCTTTTAGTCACTAATTCAATTCGTTGGATGTAATTTCTTTCAATTTGGGCAAATTAGTTGTTGACCTAATTGATGATTCCATTATTTTTGCCTTTTATTACATTGCATTCTTGGCGATTGAACTTTTTTGTGCCTTTTTCTTCTGATTTTGACTTCTATCCCTTCTGATTCCCTCTGCCCAATTTTTTAGATTTTACTTTGCTGAGAGACTAAACAATGGGCTTTAAAGCCTGCATGTTCTAAATTTTTGTATTTGATGCTTTATATTAGCATCTGGTTTTGTTTAGGAAGGTCAGGTTTTACAAACATGTGAAGGTTTGCGACCCATCATATTCAATGTGGTTACAAGTTTTCTAAATTTTTATATTTGATGCTTTATATTAGCATTTGTTTTTGTCTAGGAAGGTCAGGTTTTACAAACGTGTGAAGATTTACAACCCATCAATTTATGTTGCAGTTATGTAATTATTATTTTCTTTCAATGTGGTTATAAGTTTAATATATCAGATTCATTATAACTTATTTTATTGTTGATGGTAGATGAGTATTTTGGAAAATTATGTTTCAGTTTTAAAGGTGTATATCAATATTGATAAAAGTGAAATAATGTGACTATAATTTTAAAATACCAGGTATGTTATAACTCATTTTATTATTGACGATAGATGTAAATAGCTAAAGTAGCTTGGTCCAATTTCAAATCATGTGTAGTGTTTTGGTGAATTGTGTCTGATCTAAACCAGTTTTGCTCATTCAAAATTATAATATTAACATGTATTAACCTCTTTATTGTATTGACTAACTGTATTGATTTAATATTCTTTAACAGGGAGTTTAAAACTTATGTTTTTGGATTGTGGTTTGTTTCTTTAAAGCTTATAAAGCTTTCTCTTTGGATTTTCACCTTCCTGTTGGTTTGAAAGACAATCATGAATCTCCTTTTGAAAAATCTGTTAAGATGTGATCTTCAAAAAAACTAAACAGGTTGGATGACTTAACCTGTTAATAATAACTCTAAGAGTATTAAAAATTAAAACATTTAATGGGGACGGCTCGATTAGTTATAACCCATATACACCTAAATAACGTTTATGACGTTAAGTAATGACCGTTAAGCTTATGCTTCTTGGATCTACGGTTTCTAGCAGACTCGGCGATGATATGAAACCCATTAGGGTTTGAGCCGAACGATGTACTTTACGTTATATTTTATGGATCTGGGGTTTCTAGGAGATTCGGTGATGATATAAAACTCATTAGGGTTTGAGCCGGACGATAGCAGATTGGGCGATGATATGAAACCCCTTAGGGTTTGAGCCCTTCTTTTTGTTGTTTATGGTAGTTTGCGATGATGTTTCCGGCTACCGGAATCTGAGCTACGTTTTTCATTATTGATGATGTTGCTTACAAAGGGGGCTGTGATGATTATGATCTGAGCCAAGAAATTATGTTAATGTCTTTGTTAATCTCTACATTTATTTATTAATACATGTGTTACTTTTTTTCTGATTTCTAATGAAAGAAAAACATACAGCATGTAAGGAGTGATACAATAGAAGTTGTAAGAATGAGATACTACGGGACAGGGACCGGGCATTTGACGGAACTTTGGTGTTGACATACGCCAAGAAGTTGTAGGCGCAAATAAGAATGAAATTCAGCAGTCGAGTACAACGGTAATCTACTTTCATATATTTCTATGATGTAGCGTCGTAGGCATTCTTCTTCATTTTTACTCAAGTTAGATTTCATCAATTAAAGTTGTTTGGATTCTATAACCTTGAATGGTATTTTTTTTTTAATGATTAGGAAAGCACCTCATATACTAGAGGAATGTATAAAGATGGTGCTGCCATAACCAAGGTGTGTGTAAAATGTACGTATATAGATTCATTAGTTTACAATAAATGAAATATTTGCACCAGTTGTTTAACTCTTTTTTTTTCCTTTCATTGCCCTACTATCACATAAGTAGCAGGACAAAGTATGCATACTTAGTATGTAGTGATCAAGAGTTAAGATGGCACTTTTTTTAACATTTATTTTTTCTTTTTTATGTTGGTTCAGTTTTAATCAAAATTTACAGCTGATAAACTATATACTTCAAAGAATTTGAAGTTGATTCATGATATTTTGACTATGCAGAACATTGCAAGTTTCCTTGAAAATTAAGGAAAAGCGAAAAGCACAATTACAAAGTAATTACGCATGGAACTTTGATATGGCTTAATTGTTGAAACTCACAGGTTAGTCCAACAAGTTTTCTTTGTATTCTACAACTTAATTGATGGCTTCTAAGAATACTTAATCTGTTGATTAAGATATAAATTCTTTAGTTCTATACATGGTGCTTCAATGTTATTTTTAAAAAGTATAGAGAATGTAAATGTTACTTGATATTAATTTGGCATATTACGTGTTTGTTCTTAATTAATTTTAATATCAACTACAGGGTTTAAAGTATCAACCAAGCTTGATATTTCAAGCTTTTATTTGGTAAATGTTTGTTCCTGATTCTTTGCGAATATACATACGAATGCCTATTATCAGTTGGTAATCAGCTTCATGAGATAAAAAATTCAAAGCTAAGTATGAGAGTAGTTTAAGATGAAGCTATAGAAAGACTATAATTTTAATTTTTAAGTTCTTACTGTTTTACACAAAGCCAATCAGAAGTTTGGGGAAGAAGTCCATAGATCCTCAGGTATGAAAGTTTTGCTTCTCTCAAGCATTTTTTATTCAAATAGATTGGAAAATTTATTCATTTTTGTTAGTAATCGTTAGTTTGAAGTTCATGAAATTTTGTAAAAAATTTGCATTTCGTTACGTCTGTTCGGATTTGGTTGCAGCTTGCTTTGGTAAGGATGAAGTAGATATGTATAACAAGTGTGATAGTGATCATACAAATAGGTTGAAATTGGTGGGCAAGAGATTTTGGACAAAGAAGAATAACAAGTGGTTGAAGACACCTTTGAAAAGGCAAAGTGGATGTTTAAGCCGACAGATAACATTTGTCATTATGTAAGCAATGTACCAACTTTTGTCTACTGAAACTAACAGTCCTTTTACTTTCAACTATTGACCAAACTTTGATGGAACACGTATTTAACGACCAACACTACGGATTGCCCGCCGCAACGCGCGGGCGGGTCAAATTCTCGTCTTAGTATGATAACATTGTTGCTCCTTAGGTCAACCCTAGGTCATCTTACTAACGATATTGTTCGATAGGTACGCTTTCCTATATGTCGTGTTAGATAGATTACTTAGGTATAAATTTTAAGGTTTGTTTTTGCAGGTACACGATATACATATGGCACGCATCAGCCAGTGACAAAGATATCAAGGAAGTAACTATGCGGGCTAAGTCTTTCATAGCAAATTCACTAGAGAGACTAGTCATAAGCCGGTGAGGAAGTTGATGAGTTGAAAGGTAAGAATGATGTCATCAATGTATATCAATAAATAGGCAATGTTAGCTCCATGCTTGTAGTTAAAAAAAGATTTATCACACCAGCTTTGACAGAACCCAATAGAGACCCCAAGATCAATAAAATGTTGGTACCATGCCTGTGGCGCTTGCTTAAGGCCATAAAGAGATTTCTTGAGAAGACATACGTGATCCAGGTAGTCATGGTGATGAAATCCCATCGGCTGATACATGTAGACCATTTCATGGAGACATCCAACTGATTAATAGCCCAAGATTAAGATAAAGCAAGAGATAACACCATCCGTATAGTTTCCAGTTTAACTATTGGACTAAAGGTGTCACCAGAGTTAATACCAACCTATTGTGTCCGCTCATCACAGACTAACTGTGCCTTAGACCGTTCCAATGACCTATCTGATTTTATTTTATGTGTAAAGGAAGGAATGAATTGGGTCAGTAAGGAAATGATAAGAATGAGAGTGGATCGATGATTGTTTTTTTAAAGGGAAAAACGATTCATCGAACGCCACATGACGGGAGGTGATCATTTTGTTAGTAGAAAGGTCGAGGCATTTGTAGCCATGATGGTTTGGGGGTAGCCAAGAAAACACAAGGAAGAGAATGAGGATTTAATTTGTGAATGGAGGTTGACGGAATGGGTGGTGTGTGTTCGGGTGTATATAAAAATATGTCAATTATGGGTCTATTTTGACACCACTATTGCATCTAAGCTTTACATTTATAAACACGATAACAAACAATCATTATACAGCACGTACACGGGCAAGTGCACCCATCGCGACGTAGTATAGCGAATGTAAGATACAAAGGTCGTCTAAGGACACAAGATATGGAAGTGAGACTTTTGATACTTCACCTTTATCTGCAGCTTAACCTAATCTATAATAAAGAGATGAATATTTTGATAAGATAAAATTAAAATATAAAAGAAAATTAAATAAAGATAAAACGAGTTTTAGTCAATTCAGTCAAAGGTAATATTACTTTGGGGACTTGTCAATGGCTGAGTTAGTGAACTGTTTATTTATAACCTTTCCTTAAGATTGTCACCAACGGACGATGAGACCGCCTCTCAGCCTCAAATCTCACCTCACTTTCCTCCCGTTAATCACCCATTTGGTATTAATCCCAAGAGTACTCGGGTTGTTGGGAACAAATATATTGGCTGAAATGCATTTAGTTGTAGGGCCTTACGGTCATAGTACTATTATACTCGAATACGTTATATTGAACCAGCAGGGGAACAACCCACGCATCGGAATATTTTATTATGAAAACGTCTTTTTAAGGAGCTAAGGTTTGTTTCTACCATGCACCGCTCTCACGCATACATGGACAGTCGTGACCAAAACCAAGTTCGCCAACGCATACCTCACTGGCTTCTACGCAGTGACAAAATATTACCAACCCTTTATCCCAATCATTATCTTCAGACCGCTTGCATGAAAATCGAGTTCGTTTACATAGACATAAACACTCGAATGTATTGCTTTGCATGGGGTGCGAGTCACCAAAAGGATCATGCATCATCCCCCAGTTGAGTGTCACAGGTCTGACTGATGAGCTTTTGAATACTCAAATGGTTCGCAATACACAAGATACATTTGTTAAAAGAGTGACAATAAACTTCCAATAAAAAGGGTTTTCATAAAGTCATTTTTGCACACCTTGAGGTGAGTTTATAACTTCATTTTACCGACTCGCCAAAGATTCATTGTCCCAAAGTAAGTGTAAGAATTTAGCTAGACATGGCTTTAAAGATATGCTTAAGAGAAAATGAAAAATTCATAGACAAATGCAAATCATATTTTACTTAAGTTGATGTTCTTACAATCTTGATGAATGACTAAAGACACCAAAAACAAGTGGCTTAAAAGTAAAACGTAGTAGTAAACTAGAGGGAGAGGAGAATTGAGTGAGTTGGTTTGTAGATCTTTGGCTGCTATTTATAGGCAAGTCTCGGATTGGAACACGAGTCGTGTTGATCGGAGCACGGGCTGTGTTTGTCAGAATCTGGCAGGATCTTCAGTAGTGTCAGGAATACGGGTCGTGCCTCTGTGACCACGGGTCGTGCCTTCTTAGTGGCCACGGGCCGTGTGTGCAGTAACATGGGTTGTGCTTGTCAAGTTCTAGAAGGGGCTTTTCTCGATCATTAGAAGCGGGAACACGGGCCATGTTATGGTGAACATGGGACGTGTTATGGCCAGAAATTACGTTTTCAGCATCTTTTCTTCATATTCAGCTTCTTTTGTAATGTTGAGCTGAATTATCCTGAAACCGTAAAAAGGAAACAATACAGCACTGTTTTGTTGATAGTTAGATCGATATAACTCATTTTGTAAGGAATATAGTATAACAATATGTATATTTTAGCGCATATCAATGGTGGGATAAAATAGACACCCAAACACGTGGAGATGTATGTAAGAGGGCATTCAATGATAGAGAAAGGAAGTAGGGGTTTTAAAATTATGAGTTTTTGGCAGGTAGAATATTCAATGTATAAGTGGCCACTGAAAGAACATGGTGCCAAAAAGTGTTGGGTAAGGATGCTTGAGCGAGAAGAGTTCGGATGACTTTACTGATTAACTTCGGCCTTGCCATTTTAGAAAGACGTGTGAGGACACAAGAAACGAAAAGACATGCTGCTTTTGTGACAAAATTGTTCAAAAATAGAGTTTTCATATTCTTTCCCATTAGCACACTAGAATTGTTTAATTTTCCGCTCAAATTGAGTATTGAAGAAGTTGGAGAATTAAGAAAAAATGGTGAAGACTTACGATTTGTCACTAATGAGATACGTCCATAGAAAATTAGTGTAATTGTCAATAACTGAAATGTAATATCTATGACCATTAGAACTTGAGCTCATAAGTCACTATGAATAATGTAAAACAGATTACAAGTGAAATAACTAGAATCAATAAAAGGCAAACGAACACTTTTTTCCAAAAACCAAGACTGACAAAAGTTTTATTTTCCATAATCTAAAGAACTAGTTTGTTTGAGACGATGTGGAAGATGAGGGCTCGGGTGACCATATTTTTTATGCCAGAGTTGATGAGAAATAACAGTTAATGTAGAGGGAGACTAAAGTTGAGTGAGAAGCTATGGATGTAGAGGATAGAGATCACCTGAACTATTGCATTGTAGGATAGATGCCTTGGTCTTGAGGTCCTTGACATCAAAACCAAACGGATCAAACTCAATAGAAATAAGATTGTCACTTGTTAAATGGCGAACATAAGTAAGATTTTTAATTAATTGAGGGGTGAGAAGAATTTGTTTTTATTTAAAAGGTGGAAAGGGTGAGGAGGGGTATAGTTTCCATGCCCGATGATCGGATTGGAATCGCCATTATTGACAGTTAAAATTTCGTTAAATGCCAGTATTAAAAACATACCAAAGGTTATCGGGGATTGTTCCTCATGTGAGTGGTTGCTCTCGTGTAGAGGTACCAGTTATGGTCAGGAGGATGGAGTTACATGGTGTACAAAGGTTGAACCTTATATGGAAATGTTATAAAAGAAAGATTAAAGAATAACCATGGAACTAATGAGTCAAAATGGTCGTATGTTTTAATCGACAAAACCGTTGAGACGGTTGTATCATGTTTACTATGCGATAGCATAAATGGTTAAATGATATCAAATGATATAATGTGATTGATTTTTAAGTGATTTGGGTTAAAAACCAAGTCGATAATTAAGTAAAAATTACGAATGGAAAACAGGAATAAGGAGAAACGGGTTATTGCATATGCTGGAAAACCTGTAACCCCATGAAGTGACTAGACGTTTAACAAAAGGTAAGAAGTAACCTTGTTAAACGCAGTAAAATTCATGTTGTTGAGTCATATTGATTCCCATGTAAGTTTTGTATAACTAATAGGGAAATGAAGTTGTTAGGTGGGTGATCGACCCAATTTCATGGGTGAGACCCACAAGCATAAATGATTGTGAAAGTAGGGAGGACGCTGGAAGCGACTGTTCCCGAAGATGTACAGAGGATTGCTATGCAAGTAAGTATTCTCAAAATTTTCCAAATAAATGTTGGAATGTAATATGAACAAGTAATGGTTTGTAAGAACCATAACACGTGCTAAAATGTTATGTGAATCGATTAATGGTTAGTAAGAACCATGTCATTATGTTAAATTGTTTAGAAATGATCCTTAGGGATCATAATGCTGATTATTTGTTGATTGCTAGCTAAATGGTTCAAAAGAACCATGGTAACACAAAAATTTGTTAATACGCTGACGTGCCAAATGAATAATAAATGGTTCATAGGAACCATAACCACAGATTAATAGGTAAATGAATGATAAACAATTCATGGGAATTGTGTCAATAGCGAAAAGGCAAGACGGATAAGGTCTTGCTAAACTTCATATTGATATGAAGTAGCTAAATGAATCTTAGGAGCCATGGCTTAATAAAAACGTGTATATTGATGTGCAAATGATTCAAAGGAATCATAATTGATGTGGTAAGTGTTAAAGGCTAGTATATAAGCCAAGAATTGATCAATGTATGACACGTCAAAAGGTAATAGACGGAATGATGTAATCCTAAAAAGGGTTATGGGATGGTATAAATGGCTTTTGGAGTCATAGGAACCATCCAATAAAATATACTACATTATCGAATGTGAAATGTAAAAGGCAAGTGATATGCTAAACACTTGCAAATATTGTTATACTGCTAAATATGTGTAGGTACAGTGAGACTGTGTAAGGACACAACTAGCAGGAAAGCCGAAGGACGAGATTCCGATTAGGATTATTGTCAAGGTAAACATGAGCAAGAAAGCCATATATGCAGATTGTGATGACACATTAAGGTACGAATGTTATTACATTAACGTTTAAACCTCTTACAAAGAGGATGATTATTTGAAAATTTGATTTTTGATTAACAAGGTTATGACATTGGTCATTAGAACCTTCACCCTAAATGACATGTGGAGTTATAAACTGTGAACTCCTAGACGTGTAAAATGGGGAAGATAAAGGATAACAAAAAGGTTATCATGCTAGTACTACCCTACGGGGCGAGTATAAACAAGAAATAAAATTGGTTGTATGATGACTAATTCGGAATTGATAAATGTAACAACTCAAACCCGTTTGGTCAAGTTCCCGGGATTAAAAGGGACATAGAGAATGACCATTAAATGGCCATAAAATGCAGACATTGAATGGTCCGTAGAGAAGGTTAAATATAAATGGTGACATATTGGATACATATTCATACGTGTGTTTAAATATGTACACACTGTGATTTTTATGGGTAACCATGAAATATAAGGTTACCGATGCAACCGCAGTCTTTATAAAGGTTAAGGTAATGTCCTTAGGTGACTAAGACTTGGAATAGGTTTCGGGGACAAAACCTTCTTTAAGGGGGGTAGATTTGTAACAACCCGAAACCCGAACGAATATTTTATTCATAAATAAATGAGGGGGACGTTAGTCCATAACTCAACCATTTATGTAAACATGAGGTTTAAAGTATAAGATAGATAAAATGAGGTTTATTTTAAAAAGTCTCAAAGTTATGGGTGGTTTTAGCCAAATTGCCTTAGTTTTGGAAACTAAGGTTAGTGGATATAATTAGGAGGACTTATATTGTTTAAATGGTGTTTGGGTTTTAAATAGCCTAAACTTAGAACTAGAGGGACTTAGGGAGTAATTTAGTGGAAACTAAATTAAATAAAAAAACGATGGAGATGGCAGAAGAAGCACCAGACGTTGCTTTCTTCCCCATCACAAGCCCTAGTTCGAAATTCTTGCAATGGAGAGATCAAGATGCTGCGAATTTAAGGGATTGAGACAAGAAATTGAGAGGGTTAAGCATGGCTAAACACTTGAAGGTCATTGTAGAAACGGGGTGTCCCGGGTGGTCGAAGTGGCATGGCCAAGGACGAGTCACCAAGGCACCGGGCTGATCCACTGTGTGGGAGAGATGTGGCGAGCCTCCAAGCCGGGCTAGGAAGATCCGTCTCTCCCGGGTCTTGTCTTGTACCTGCAACATGAAGGGAACCCGTTAGAAGGGGACCAGAGACCGGGGTCTCTGGACCACCCTCCGACGGTCAAGTCAGTAAGACTGTATGTATATAGTATGTATATATGTATATGTATGTATGTGGTAGCATGTGGGATGAAGGGGATCATCCAAGTAGGATGAAGGAGATTGGCTGAGCAGGATGAAGGGGAATGCTGGAGGAAGCACGACCATGTAGGCCAGGGGGTAGCACGGCTATGTAGGCCTGAACGTAGTGCGGCCATGTAGCACGGCCGGGTAGGCCAGAAGGTAGTGCGGCCATGTAGCATGGCCAGGTAGGCCAGAAGGTAGTGCGGCCATGTAGCATAGCCAGGTAGGTCAGAAGGTAGTGCGGCCATGTAGCATGGCCAGGTAGGCCAGAAGGTAGTGCGGCCATGTAGCATGACCTGTAGGCCAGAAGGTAGTGCGGCGCTGTAGGTTGGACCAGACCAAGTAGGAAGGACCAGGGGAACCCCATCAAGGAGGGAGTGAGCCTCCTTATATAGGGAAGGTGATGGGCCAGATTGGGCCTGCTGGGCCAAACCTGGTATGGACCATCAAAGGTGAAGTAGTGGGTTGTATTGGGCCAGACTATATAAAAGCCCTTAGCCCATGTAGTTAGCCCGATACGGACCCACGTCATCAGCCCCCCAGTCTAGTATGGTATAGTCCTAACTGTACCATGCTAGACTTATCTTGTAGCTCCAATCGTCTTGCTTTCTTTTTCTGCGTTGAACCCTGCACAAAATGTTAGTACGTTACCTTTTTTCTTGTTCGGAGACTTGTTCTGAATGGGCTTGCCTTAATGCATGTGTTCTTGCATCGTTTGGATCTTCAATGAGGGACTGACGTTCGTCGTTGTGGTTGGGGTGTAATACGTGTATAAGGTGTGATGGTTGTTGGTTATGCGCTGTTTGTATAGGATATATGGTAGGAGGGGTTATTAGGGTCTGTAAGTTTAGGAGATTGTGATTCGGCGCTTGGCCGAGATCACTTGTAAGTTGTCGTAGGGATGGGTGGTTCGGTCGCGTGACCTACGTCCACAATGTATGGATCTGTAGTCCATTATGTATATATGGTGGTTCGATCCTAAGACCCAGGACCACTTGTTAAGTAGTGGATGTACCGTCCACTTGTCAGTTCCTTGTTAGAGGAAGAGTGTTTAACCATGGTATGTGTGGTCCTGCTGTGTTGGCCATTAGAGCGCCGGACCGTTAGATTTCGTGCGGCTCGGTTAACATGTGCGGGTCACCCACTGTAGGGTAAGGTTCAGGGTCAGCTAGTCCGACCCGTCCCCCATTGTGTCCCAGCCTTCGGTTGGCCTGTCGAATGTTGTGTCATCACCTAGACATGTCCTTCGGCCTGTTGCAGTATATGCGCTGGCCGGAAGGTATACCGAGGTGCGAGGGACGTTTATTTTGTTTTTAAGCCGCTCGGCTGTGTAATAGGTATGTTGCCTATTATAATTTGTGGTGATTCGGTCGTACGACCAAAGTCATCAAAACAATAATGTAAGTGGCGGTTCGGCGTAAGACCAGAAGCATTTAAATAAAATAGTAAGTGGTGGTGGTCGTACGACTGGAACCACCAAAATAATAATGTAAGGAGTGGTTCGAGTGTAAACTCGAACCATTGAAATAAAATGATAAGTGGTGAACCAGCCGTACGGCCGGAACAACCAAAATAATCAAGCTTGTTTAGGGTCCGAAATTTATGACCCAATTGAGTGTTCTAGGGCTGTGATTTCATGCCTAATGTGTTATAGTATGTTTATGTGTGATCATGGATACTTGCATGCTAAGAATTTGATCTAAAACATCAAGTTTTGGGTACTTGAACCCTTAAATACGAATTTGATATATGATATAGAGAAATCTTGAAATTTATAGTACATATGAATGAAACCATGAAGGTTATAGCTTGGAACTTGCTTTATGATTATTGTTAAAGTGGAAAAAGTTCCATTATGTTCATGTATACAAGTAATGGGTATGGAACCTAACTCAATTTGTGTTAAAAAGTGTTATAGTGTTTTATGCACACTAAGTGTTCGACTTAATGCCTAAGTGAACACTTAATTAGTAATGTTGGAATAAAAAGATGGAACTTGTGATGTATGATAGTATATATTGATTATGTACTAAAACATGTAAGATATGTTGCGTGGAAACATATTAGTTACTTAGAGTCTAAAATTTGTTTCAAGGCTTACTAAGATGTAAAGTTTGAATCTAGTCATGGGGCTACTTTGAAAGTGTTGTATAAGATCACTCGTATGTCCGTTTGGGATGTATGATATACGATCGGAAAGCTTATTGTGAATAGTATGTTTCGTGTTTGAACACTTGAAACTGAATCTGATATATAATGGGTCAAAATGAGTCGTTAACATGGCCATTTAATTTTCCAGCATGCTGTTTGGAAATAAATGTAGCTGCTGTCCTGTTTTTAAAAATGATGTATAAAATCATAGAAAAATCGTTAGAAGGTGTACCATATACGCCTGGAAAGGTCTTTCAGTGTACTACCTTTCATCTTTGAACATGAAATGCTAGAAAAATTCGTAGATGGGTTAAAAATGACCATTACAGCAGCACTGCTGAAAAATTATGGTACAAGAATGCATTTTTCTAAAATCTTGAATCTTGTAAGGATGGAAGAATTGAATGGCTCATGTATCTTATAGCACATATATGATGACTAGTTGATGTTATATTGATCTTAGTTATGAATAATGAGATCATGAAGCATAGTAGGTGACGTTATTAGTCATAGAATTGAAAAAGCTTATGATGATGTTTAAAAACTTGCAATTCGTGTAGGATTGTATGAAAGTATAAAAAAGATGCATGATGCTATATTCTAATTGCATACTAATCTAATAATGTGCTAGAAGTGTAATGGATTACCTAGCTAAAGGGTAATGTCAAAAATATGCTCAAATGGGTAGTTTGACTTTTAAAAGTCAAACTTACCAAAGTTATGAAATAATGATCTATGAGATAGTTAAATCCATGAAAATGGAAGAGGTATGTTATGGAAACTAACTTAACCATTTTATGGATATGATATGATAGTTGGTCTTGATGGGCTAGCTAGGCGAAGCTTGCAATCGGATGTGTCAACCGGATAAAATGAAGGTGGGAATGCTCACATGGATGCAAGGTAAGTACAACTTACACTTACTTAAGTATCAATAAAACTCATTGATTGGGTAATGAGAATTACTTAAGAATATAAATGAAAGTATTACATTGAGTTGAATTTGAATCAAAGCAATCATGCTAAGCATGACAAGAAACCCGTTAGAGCATGACGCCTACGGGTAGAATGTAGAAGGTAATATTGATTATGTTACATGTATTAGTTTATGAAAATGAGTAAATTACATACAAATGGAATAAAACATGAGCTACTCTAAGTGGTGATGAATGGTTCTAGGAACCATGAAGCCTAATTGCCAAAAGGTGCTCCAATGACTAAATGTGACCATAAGTAAGATTCGGAGGAATCATATAACGAATGACAAGTTGCAATGAGCGGAAATGGGGTTTTAGAACCCATGCCATGTAACAAGTAAAGGAGGATCATAAATGGTTTATAGAACCATAGATCCTCAATGCTAAAATTGTGGTCAAATGAGCCATTGGGAGACACCAAAGGCAAGGACCCGCTTTAACGGGTCAAACGGGTACAATAACCCAAATTGATTGAATGAATTGATAGTGACTCCCTAAAAGTTAATTGATGCTTAAATAGGTTGTCTCATGAGTTTAGAATCATAACCCTTTATAAAACAGTGTTATTACCAATAGTAACAAGCACACGAAGTGCATAGAATCCATGCAGGTTAAAAGAATGTATCTGACTCATGGAATGGAATGATCTTTGATGTATGCCAATGGGTTATGGTAAGATCAACTTACACGTTGGGGCAAAGCATTAGCCTTAAGGTAATGGGTGTCCTAACAGGTTAAACTGGCCGATTGAACCCGTTAGTGCAAAACATGAGTTTGATTTAGTTGAGGTATGTTAATATGCATGTAAACAAGTTTTGAAAATGCTTTTGGGAGTGTTAAAACACTTGAAAAATGGTGGAAAACCAGCTGATGAAATCTGGTAGAAAACAGGGGAAAGAAAGCCAAATTTTGGCTAAGTATGAATCTGGCCGGAATTGGCCAAATCCCTGGAAAACCAGCTCCAAGCGTATCGCTTGGAGCAAAGGATTCTCTAGGCGACACGCCTACATGTATAAGCGTATCGCCTAGAAGT
The DNA here is from genome assembly GCA_039602395.1 of Deinandra increscens subsp. villosa. Lineage (NCBI taxonomy): Eukaryota > Viridiplantae > Streptophyta > Magnoliopsida > Asterales > Asteraceae > Deinandra > Deinandra increscens. The sequence goes on along the minus strand of JBCNJP010002663.1, from coordinate 28,081 downwards.
TCTGTCATTGTAGGCGATACGCGTAGAAGTTGCATTTTAATTTCGATTGTTTTCTTCATTGTTAATGATATTTATTCATGTAAGCAATAGAAACTCACTATTGAAAGTGAGTAAATTGCAGGTAAGGGAAAAGTCTAACGGGGATGCTCATCAAGACGATTGAAGAACCGATCACCCGAAGAACGAACGACTCGTCTTGTATTGCGGTAAAAAGAACTTATGTACAAGTTAATGAACACCTTTGGATGTCAAACTCATTACTAGTATATTTCGTAAATGTGAACCACAATGATGGTATTTTACGATTGTTAAATCATATGTTTTGTACAAAAAAATTCTGGGACCAATTTTCAACGATGTAAAATGTTAAGTTTGGCAAAAAACTTTATACGGGTGTTACAGAGTGCCTGATTGTTCTTGCGAGTTTCCTAGAGTATGAGTTTGTAACGGGAATCATAAACCTCTAAATAGGGGAACTTTGTTGTAGTAATATCACAATCCCTTCGTATTGTTCATTGAGTCATTGTTCATTGAGTCCCGAGATCAAGAGATCAACTATAGAACGAGGTATTGGTTGCTAACGAGAGAATCCACATTAGTGAGTTGATCGAAGATTGCCTTGAGTTCTTAACAATATGTCGAGATGTTTACAAACTGATGAAGGCGGGTGTTGAAAAATTTATGATCAAGCTGCAAGGCACGGGCAGTCTTATTATCCTGAAAGATGTTGGCAAGGGCTTTCCATGCATCATATGCGGTTGTGTCAGTTTTGAGAATGGTGGTGAGGAGATCATTAGATGGTGTCACACCCCATCCACAGCGGCTTTCCCGCGGGGTCATGACTTCATGGCTCATCAACACACAAGTTGTATTGAACGACTCTACATGAGTTTTGAATGGCATAGTTAAATAAAAGTTCTACAAAACAATTACATTTAAATAGTCTTAATAATTGCGGAAGCTAAGTGGCATGGAAATGTTTTTTTCTAGAAAATGACACAACATGATAATGAATGTCCTAAAATATGCACCCCTAGCATGGTGACTCCTGAATGTATGTTGATGTATGCAGCTGCCTAGTTACCTGAGAAATTGTGACAACTGTAACTTCCCAAGTTAACCCCGTTAAGTTTTTCCGTTAATTCCATTAGCTCCGTTAGGCAATCTCCGTTAGCCACATTACAAGTAGTAACACAATATTTAACTAGACCAGATACGTCCATGACCTTTGGTTGATCACCGAACCCGTCCATATGTGTTATATGATTAGTTACTTATTACCACTGTGTAAAGCAATGCAACATACTTATTTAAATTAACTGTGCATTTATGTGATTTATCGAGAAATCGTGTTCATCTTACTTAGAATGTAAATTGACCCTTTTTGGTGGCCAGCGAAACTACCGAGCGAAATTACAGATTCGCCCGGTAGCTAAGACGTTTGGTTTTCGGGAACCAGTTTCGCGTGGCTAGCGAAACTGCCAGCGAAACAGCCAGCGACACTGCCGGCGAAACTAGCACCCAATATATATATAAACCCCAAAGCCTAACCTTCTCATTTTCTTTACTCACACCTCACAACACACACACTCCTGCACTCTCCTTCTCTCGAGCTTTCTGGCCAGCAAGGAACCAGCACGAACCGTCGTGATCCCAGCCCCAAATCATCATCCATTCGAGCTTGGAGATCAACCGTGAGTCCCCAAGATCACTCTTTCTATGCTACTCTATGTGCTTTACTTAAAAAGATGACCAAACCTACATGCAAATGTGTATGCTTCTGTTATAATGCCTAGGGATGCTAGACATAACATAAATTCTGTAACTTGCCATGTCAATATGAAGATCCATGCTAGTTAGGTCACTTTATGTAAAAATGCATTCTTGGTGATTTGATGACTAGAAACCATGTTTAAGGTGTTAAAATTGCTCACATGATGTTGGTAAACGTTTAGGTATGCTAGATATCGAATTGCATGAGGTATAGAAGCTGTTAGAAAGATTTTTAGTCAAATTTACGGGTTTTTTTAGCGACTAGCGAAACTGTGCCTTCATCAGGCGAAATTATGTAGCGAAATTATGTATATCTTCATCCAGCGACACTATGTAGCGAAACTGTAGTGTCGCCGGGTAAACCAACCAGACCTGTCCGAACGAAACTACCAAGCGAAATTCCCTGAACGAAAGTTCAAATCAGTTTCGGGCGAAACTAGTCTAGCGAAACTGTGTCAACAGTTTCAAGCGAAACTAGCCAAGCGAAACTGTGTCATCGGGTATTGCCTAGCGAAAGTGCTGCCCGTGCACACAGCGAAACTGCCTAGCGAAACTGCTAGCGAAATTGTGACCAGAATCCAAACTTGTGCAATTTACTTGAATGATATGCCATGACTTGCATGCTTTATACTATCATGATACATGCTTTGACTTCTGATGTATATGAACCCTTGTGTATGATCAACCATCGGTGTCGTGTGTTGTTATGTCGTGTCGTATTTTCCACCGTGCTAGTGTTACGGTCTTAGCGGCGTAACTAAAACTTTAAACACAACCTTACACCTAAGACCTTAATGTGATTATTAGGTCCTCGTTAGCAATCATAATCGGATTCATTGAAGAGTAAGCCGAGCAACCTAAGGTGAGTTCATTTATACTATTGTTATGTCCATTCAGGGACGATAACGCGCAGGTGGTTGCATCCGGTAAGGATGGTGACCCAAACGGTAAGGTATTTCTTACTGGGTAAATTTCCGACATAATATCATATGTTTCACTGAATTGAACTTTATTTATAAAAAGTCCTTACTTTCGGGCCGTTAATATACAATAGCGAGGTAATATTGAGTAGTACTACTGGGGATTGACACCCCCGCTCAGCGGTGCACGTGATGCACCCTCCCGACTGGCGGTCGGACTGAGATCAATGTTAGCCTACCCTCCGTGATCCGTAAAGACACGGGAAGGCAAGGTTCATAGGTATTCCCTATCCAAAACATTGTCAGCTTCGGTTACGAACAATTCAGGTGTACATAACTATAGGCTAGCTACCTACGATATGGAACTTTACTGGTCTTATGATATTGATTGTGTTTTACCTGTCTTTATTCATAAACATTAGGTCTACTTGTGACGGGTAGACTGCTTTAGTGAACTCACCAGCCTTGGCTGACACTTGATTGTTGAATTCTTTTCAGGTCGTTAGGTGGATCATGGACAGCACTGGAGGCGGCAGTACTTCCTATGGATACTTTTTGAGAAACCCTGAATTTCAAATATTTAAATCCATCGTTTTGTAATACCATAACTGCAAACTTTATTTATGCTTCCGCTGAACTGTTAAACTTACTGTTTTGGACTGTAACTTAAATTTTATGACTTATTTATAAACTCTGTTATGGTTTGGTTGTAACTAAAGTCTGGGATCCTGGTCTGGATCACACCCCACACGGTTATACTCCGTTTGTGGGAATTGGGGGTGTGACAGATTGGTATCAGAGCCCTTGGTTACAGCGAACCAGAACATTTTTAAAAGTAAAAATTTCTGAACTGTAACTGTTTTTGAAAACTTTGGTTGCAACCCGTTCCGCAAAGTACTGCCCCGCGTGCTGAAGATGATCCTCATTTAGAATTCTTGTCTTGTGACGGTATTGGAACCTGAAAATTTTGGGTGGAAATTTTTCTTTTCTGAGACTTAGAAATTTCTGAGTTAGAAAATTTTTCTAAATATGACCTTAGCGAACTTCATGCTGTTCTTAGCAAACCTGTATGACTGATATGATATTGCTTCTAGTCTGTGATGCCAACATAACTTGTACTACGTGTTTACATGTTCTTAACACTATTACCACCGCATTACAACTTAAAATGCACTGTTCATGTAAATGGATGCTTTATGTGAATTGTACTAGTATGCAACACTTAACGGAACTTAGCAACTTTCTAGTATTGGGAATACTAACCTTTGGAAGTTTTGCATTGATTTGCTAGAAATCATGCCTCCGCGGAGAGATCCCGAAACCAACCCAGGAACCTTCACTGCTGCACAGGTTCAGAATATGATTAATCAAGGAGTTGCAGCAGCCCTAGCAGCCGCTCAGCAACATTTCCAAGGTCAACCGCCTCAATGCACATTCAAAGCCTACATGGAATGCAAACCAATGGTATTCAAGGGTGACGAAGGTGCTGTGGGTCTACTTAGATGGCTTGAAAAGTCAGAGAAGGTGTTTCTAATGTGCAACTGCCCAGACGGGGATAAGGTGAAGTATGCTACTGGTACACTTGAGGATTCCGCATTAACATGGTGGAATGCTCAGATTCAGATATTGGGACTAAATGAGGCAAACGCCATGACATGGCAAGAATTCAGGGAAGCAATCATGGAGGAGTATTGCCCTCGTGATCAAGTCAGGAGACTGGAAGTCGAGTTTGGAAACTCCAAAATGGAAGGCTCAGAGATAGAAGAGTACACCACCCGTTATCAAGCTTACACCCGACTCTGTCCTACAATGGTGGATGCTGAATATAAACGAATTGAGTTGTATGTGGAAGGACTGGTACCACAAATCAAGGGTATGGTTACCTCATCTAATCCCACTTATGTGCGACAGGCAATCCGGCTGGCGCACAAACTGACTGATCAGGCGGTGGCTCAAGGAACTTTGCCACCAAGGAAAACCCCAAAGGCTGCCCTTGATAGGAAGAGGCAGAGAGATGAGGAACCAAGCAACCTCACAAATTCTGGCAACAACGCAGGGAGGTCTTCAAACTCCCAGAATCAGAACAAGAAGTTTGATAACTCCAAATGGGGTTATGGTAATGTAGGTCCGGAAATCTTCCAAACACACGATATCTAATCTAATACAAGTGCGGAATCCTTGTATAAGATTGATTGAATTAGGATAGGAAAACTGGATTGGACAAGTCAAAGGTTAAATGTTATAAGTGTTCTGTATATGGACATTTTGCACGAGAATGTCCAAGTTCAACTGAAAATAAATTGAAGTCTGGTCAACATGCTCATTTGGTTATTCATTCACCAAATCAAGTTCACAAGGTTGAGAAAAAATTTGTTTCTTTTGAAGAAAAACCAACAGAAATGTTTTGGCATCCAGATGAATTTGCCTGGAATGCTTATTCTGAAGCAAAAATAAAACATGCTCCATTTACTGTTGCTTTAACAACTTGTCATGTTGATGATAATGTCTTAACTGATTCTGACTCAAGTTCCCAAACATCTTTGATTGATGAAATTCAAGTTAAGATGGTTGAAAGTCAAAAGGTTGAGAATTCACAATGTCTTGAGTGTGTAAGATTGGGTAAGAAGAACACAACTCTTGAAAAGGATTCTTAATTATCGTCTGAAGAAGTGGTGATATTAAAGAAAGAGTTGGAAGAATTTCAAAAGAAATATTATGAATTGGTCCATGTTCTTGACAATTTATTTAAGAAGAGTTATCCGGTTCAACAAAGGTATGAAAACGCTAATGCTCTTATGGTTGAATCGGCTGCTACAATTGAAAAACTTCAATCTAAGATCTCTATACTTCAGGATGAAAAAGTTCTTTTTCGTGATAAGAATGAAGTCTTGACAAAAGACATTGAGATTTTCAAGAAGAAAAGAGAAAGTCTGCTTGAGGAATTGTTTGCTGAATGTGAGATCCAGAAGTTGCAAACATTTGTGTATGACGAGCTCAATGCAAAGTTCATCAAGTCCCAAAAAGAAGTGTTTGATGCTCAACAGAAAATCTCTGAATTGAAGTTGGAAATTTTGGAGTTAAAATAGCAAGTGAAGAATTGTAATTTGTCACCAAAATTTTTGAATTTCTTATACAAATAGGATCAGAGTGAAAACAGATCCAAAAAGAATGATATTCACATGGTTCCTCAACCGGTGGATTTATCTGAATTTACATTTGCTTCACTGGATCCTAAAAGATGAATTCCATGATTATTCAAAGTTTTGCCACTTCATCCAAGAAAAAGAAATCGAAGTCTGAGAAAAAGCAAAAAAAACCATTGGGCGAAGCTCCAAAGTTTAATTCAAAGTCTATTTTTCTGGAAAATGAACAGATTTTTGATAAGTTTGCTTCGAGTACTTCGTCTGGGACTGAAGAATAAAAGGGTTTGGTTGAGAAGAACAAACTAAAAGACATCAAAGCAAAATTCACTAGAGAAGCTTAGGGGAGAGAAGCTTCTGGTTCTTCTTCAAGTTCATCTAAGACACCTGGTTATAAACACAAAGGTTTTGGTTTTCAGGTCAAGGAACCAGTTCAAGCAAAGAAACCCGCAAAAGTTCAACAGATTACAAAGGTTAAAGTTCAAAAGAAATCACCTACTCTGAAGGAAAAATCTTATTATTCTAGAAGGTCATCATCTTCAAGGATTCCATCTCCTATGTATGATTCTTCTGATGATTTCTTTGAGTACTTTGATTCTGAACATTCTTCTGGTTTTCAAAATTCAAAGAATTTTTCAAATGTTTTCCAATTTCGAGAAAGACTTTGTTATGCATGTCGTCAAGCTGGACATCTTACTGCTGATTGTCCGGCGACTGCATATGTCCACAATACTGCTAAATATGTGGACAACAAAGGTCAGATTTTTGATGAACCATGGTCTCCAAAGGTCAAATCAACTCATAAGTCATCCTTGTCTAAATCGAGTACGCCGGTTGATACCGATTCTGGTTTTGATCAAAAATTCAAATCTTTAAAGATATGGAAAGCAAAAGTTGTTTCCAAGGACAACGATGACTATGTAGAAGACACCGGGCGACCCGATGTTGTTGACTCGGGTTGATCCCAAAACGACTAATGTTTTATTTGGTGTCAGCATGTATTTCAGGAAGACCTTTTGGTGATTGGAAAATTGCTGATTGTGAAATATCTGTAATAATTTAAATTGAATTTCAAGTTTAATTTGGGTTTCAAAATGCTAAAATGTTAGTATTCGTGTTGGTTGGTCAATTTCTGATTTGTTTTTACCTTCATCTCATTTTGATGGAGAGTTTGTTTTTGAAAAATACAAAAAATAGTGTGTTGTTTTTCAAATGTAAAAATGAAAATCTGAAAATAGAATTGTCATTTTTAGGGGGAGAAATTTGAAAGACAAAAACATTGTTGAAAAGACAAAAACATTGAAAAATGCAAAAATCCAAAAACATTGAAAAATGAGAAATTGTATTCGACATAATTGGGAAATGATGGTACATTGGCTAATAATGTCTAGCTCATGAATAAAATAGATGAAAAAGTCATAAGACCATTTGGTCGATGTGTAAGGTAGACTCGACACATCAGAAAGTATTCAAATGTGATATACACTAAATCTGATGCTTGACCTAGTGGACAACATCTTGATGCGTATTTCAAGATATCAAGAAAAAGATATGTGAAAAGTAAAATGAGAAGTCACTATGTATACATTTGTTTTTTTTTGCAAAGATTTAAACTTGTTTGATTTTCTGTATTTTGTCAAACGATCGGACTTTCTTTGTGTATCGAAAGATTGACCTAATTGTTGTTCGTTTGACATTCTTCTTTATTTTCTTGGTGTTTCATATAACTCATCGGACTTTATCTGCGTGTGCGGGACCACCGACCTGATTGTTGTTGGGTTTTACAATTTCAATTTGGTTTTATTTCTTATTTTGTTAAATCCGAGGCCTTATCTGCGTATCGAAAGATCGACCTTATAGATGATTTAACGTTCTTATTTCTTTTTGCATGAAACACAGTTGACTATATCCTGTATACAATCACTATGTGATAAATCACAAGTGAAATCACAAAAGTGTGATAAGCAAAGCATATCTGAGTATGTATGATAGTGTGGTGTACACTGGTTAAAGCAAATCTAATCAATTCTTTAACATATCCAGATGTTATGAGTAGGATTTTGTCTGAGTTTCTCGCACTTACACGCGGAATGGATCAAAAGTGTGTCACCATGACTAAGTAACCCCCGCGTGCCAGCTAGGAAAAGCACCAATTCCTGTACGCCTGAAGTAACTTTTGCGATTATGAAGAAACTCTCACATAAGTGTATAAATGCCATCCAACTCAATGATGCTCCAAAATGCTATTCGTCTGGAACCTGATCGGACTTATCAGACTATGCATCAGGAGACAAGCCTACAACAAGGAAGTTGTACACTGAGAACCTACATCAATTTTGACTGTAGTGTGAGGAGCACCCGACCACCCTGTTGAGAATTATCGAACGTCCGAAGTAGTGGCCAATGTTTACATGCCCATATTTTAAAGCATATGTACTTACGAGACATCTCAGGAAGGATTCTACAGATGCCAAGGATCAGAGATGCTAAGGAAGCTCGAGATAGAGCATTTGTCATAGGAGATGCCTGACCAAACCCCGACCGTGTACCGGGTACGTATCTCCTTAATCAACCGTAATGCTTAGGATTTACTCACTTCTGGAGTCGCTAGAATATTTATGCCTATCAATTTTAGTCCCTTAACTAAAAACTTCCCTCCTACCCTAGATGCTAAGTACTCCGTAGAAATAGTTATCGTTAAGCCGACTTAAGCCGCCAAGATTACGTAAATCTGCTCACTAGGACTGTTAGATCATTTGTTCAACATTGACTTGCTTCCTGTCAAACAAAAAAGTTTTGGCATCATTATACGAATGCAATGGTCATCGACAACCTGCGGGGAGATCCTTTACCTTGAGAGGGTACTCGGGATAATGCTAGCAAATGATGAAACCCTAAGTGAGAAGAGTGGAATCAAGTTGAACATTATTTTCTGCATAAACGCCCGGAGATACACTCATGAAGGATGTCATGTTGTTCTGGCTCATGTTGCTGAGAAGAAAATTGAAGAAGAGGCTACTTAAAGATGTACTGTCTATTCGGGAAATCCTTGGAGTCTTCCCTAAAGATTTTTCCTCGTCTACCCCGCCTAGACAAGTAAAATTGTGACACCCGAGAATTTCAAGGTTAACTTCCGTTAGACAAACCCGTTAGTTACGTTATAAGTAGCTAATGCATAACTAGGCCGAATACGTCCACGACCTTTGGTTGATCACCAAACCGTCCATATGTGTTATGTGTTCATCATTGATTGTCTTTATGTGCAATGTGATTTAAATACATGACTTATTATTGTGAATAGCATGATTAATTGTAAATACTTGATTATGTGAAAATTGCCTAAATTTGGTAGTCAGCGAAACTACCGAGCGAAATTACAGATTCGCCCGGTAGCAGGCTAGACTGATCAGTGTGACCGAGATCAGAGCCAGTTTCGCCAGTCAGCGAAACTGCCAGCGAAACTAGCCCCTGATATAAATAAACTTAATGAACCCTAGTAGCCTCATTTGCCTCATTTCACAACCAACACACACATACACTTCTCCTGGAGATTCTGGTCAGCTAGGAAACCATCAAGAACCATCATCTCAGCTTTGAGACAACACCCATTTGGATCCTAGATCAAATCGTGAGTCCCAAAAACTATGTTTTATGCCTTTCTATATGTTTTCTTCTTAAAGCATGCTCAAATCTACATGAAATCACTTGATCTCTTAATATGTTGCTTTAGGATGCTAGATCTACCTTAAAGTCAGAAACTTTACGTGTAAAAACAAACCATGATGATGATTTATGCTAGAATAGGTCTTTTTAGGTTAAAATGTGCTTTTTGGTGATTTGATGACAAAATGCATGTTAAACGTGTTAAAGTTGCTTGATTTATGTTGGTAAATGCCTATGGATACTAGATAATGAATTGCATGTATGATCAGAAGCTGTTAGGTTGATTTTTAGGCAAATCCGTATGTTTTTCGCGACCAGCGAAACTGTTGTTCTCTGGGCGAAACTAAGTAGCGAAATTGCATCTCCTTCCAGCGACACTGACCAGCGAAACTATAGTGTCGCCGGGAACCTGACCAGACCAGCTCGAGCGAAACTATCGAGCGAAATACCTGAACGAAAGTTCAAACCAGTTTCCCTGCGAAACTAGGCTAGCGAAACTGCGTCAGCAGTTTCGGGCGAAACTAGCCTAGCGAAACTGTGTTACCGGGCATTGCCTAGCGAAAGTGCTGCCCGTGCACCTAGCGAAACTGCCTAGCGAAACTATGCTAGCGAAACTAAGGCTTGACCTAAAAACCAAACTTGTGAAATTTGCTTAAGTGTTATGCCATGACTTACATGATTATGCCATGATGAAACATGTTTGATATCTGATTTATATAAACCCTTGCTCATGATCAACCATTGGTGTCGTGTGTCGGTATGTCGAGTCATAGTTGCAACGTGCTATGTTATGGGCCATAGTGACGTTAAGTAAAGATTAGACACGAAACTAATACTTAAGACCTAAACGTGTTCTAGGTCTTCGTTAAACAACAATATTTGGATTTACTTGAAGTGTAGCAGTGCAACCAAAGGTGAGTGTCACTAACCCGCTTACCGTGAGTCCGTTGGGCCACACAGAATAACTTAACGAAAAACAATGCTGACAAACTCGAGAGTGCTAGGCACCTCACTGATAAACTTGAGAACACGGGATGCTCGGCACCCACTTGATGAACTGAAGTGTTTTATGGGAACACTTGTGTATTCTGATCAAACTGCTTTTGAAACAAAACTGAAAACATTTTTAATATGGCTAGTGTAGGTTAAAGTCTAAACCATATGATATCACATGTTTTCTAAGGATGCCTTATAACTTAAAAGTCCTCAACTTAATTGTGCCATTAATTTGTGAAAGCGAGGGGATGTTGGGTAGATCTACTGGAGTTTGACAAACTCCGCCCCGTGGCACGGGGAGTGCACGGAGGAACAATATCAGCCTATTTGCCCGTGGTCCCGAGAGGACACGGGGGAGGCAGAAACCGCGATGACTTGGTCCGCACCGTACGGGATGGCTCGGCCCCCACAAAATAAGTCAGCTTTGGTACAAACTTCCTTAGAGCATGGAACAACGGATTAGCTACCCGCGATATCGGTTGAGTCCTTTAACTTTACGGAACTAGTACATACCCGATGACGTGGTCACGGACAAACCATTTATAAACTGAGAATTAAATACGAGCATTGCTTTTCACAAATGAATATTTTGTAAGTACATTTTGATACGAACAATGATTATGAGACCGGGCCAATGCATGACAAGCCCACTGTGAACTCACCAACCGTTAGGTTGACACTTGCGTGGTTTAAACTTTTGCAGATCGCTAAGGAGTATCCGGAGCGGGTTGGCATGGCACGTGAAGACCTTTATTTTAATTGAACTATTTTGGGAATTTAAAACAACATTTATGTAAGGCACGTGGTTAGTGCCAAAGACAATTAATTTTCCGCTGCGTATGTAATTAAAGACTTTGATTTCTATCTTGCGATTGAACTAACCCTGATTCGTTTAGTATTTGTAACTATGGTTGTGGATCCTGGTCTAGTCGCGCCCCTTAACGGTATAAACTCCGTTAGTGGTATTTTGGGGGTGCGACAGATTGGTATCAGAGCCATAGGTTGCAGAGAACTGGAATCATTTTTGAAAACGATTTGGAAACTGCAACTTGAAAACCTTGGTTACAAAACAAACAAACAAATTCCCAAAGACAAAATTTTTACGTGCCAACCTGGGATACTCGCTCTGCTGTGTAAGTAAAAGCTTAGTACGTACAGATATATGTATATATATATATATATAAGTATATATATAGACCGTGTCTAAGTAGTCTAACGGAAAGACCTTAGGAAATTTTCACACAAATACGAAATGCGACCGCAAATACGCACACTACTCTGGGGAAAGCGACAACGAAACGACGCTACACGCTACGTCCTGATTTCTACTACGACGACTACGCCGACGGTGACTTTATGGGAAGCCGACCTTCGACGATAGCATTTACGACATTCTTCGACGACGCCTCAATTTGCACGAAAATTTTTCTAGACTAATAGCGGGATAACGGGAACTGGCTAATATACATATTATGGGATATGTATAAGATATAACTGTGACTGAACACTGGCTACTTTAACTGTTCAGCAAGATGTCTGGAAGAGGAAACGGAAGAGGTGGCATAAACATGACGCCTGCACAGCTACAAGCGATGATTGCTGAACATGTGCAAGCCGCGGTGGCAGCCGTCCAAGCTGCATATGCCGCACAGGGTAACTATTATGCCGGTTAAGGCACAAAGCAATTATATCATGACCTGTTTAATTTTAAAGTCCGAACTATTTATGCATCAGGAAACCAACACCACTGCACGTTCAAGTCCTTCATGGACTGTAAGCCGATGACATTTTCCGGCGAAGAAGGAGCTGTAGGACTCCTCCGATGGATCGAGAAGTCCGAGAAGGTCTTCTCCATGTGTAATTGCCCAGCTGAAAGCAAGGTTAAGTTTGCTACTGGTACTTTCGAAGGAGCCGCACTCTCCTGGTGGAACGCTGAAATTCAAATGGTTGGGCTGGACGCGGCTGATAACATGCAGTGGGCAGCATTTAAGGAGCTGATCATGGAAGAATACTGTCCCCGCGACCAAGTGAAGAAGCTTGAAGGAGAATTCCTGAATTTGAAGATGTCTGGGTCTGAAGTTGAACAGTACACTGCACGATATCACGAGTATGAGGTCTTATGCCCCTCAATGGTTGACGCTGAATTCAAACGCATCGAGCGTTATCTGGAAGGCCTCGCGCCTCAAATCAAGGGATTGGTGACTGCCAGCAACCCCGCAAACGTGCAGCAAGCCATTCGTTTGGCTCACAAACTCACTGATCAAGAGGTCGAAAAAGGTACGCTACCTGCGAAAGCCACTGAAAAGACTGCCTTAAGTGGCAAGAGAAAAGCTGAAGATGAAGCTCCGGAGAACTCGATGAATGTTCAGAGTGTGGGTAATAGCACTGGGAGGTCTTTCAACTCCCAAGGTCAAAGCAAGAGATCAGGGAACAACAGTAGCAACTACCGCCAGGGTGGCAATGGTCAAGGCAACTACAGGGGTAACCTGCCCTTGTGCAACAGATGTGGGAAGCATCATGCTGGTGTTTGTAGGAAGAATGTGAACTGTGAAAGGTGTGGCAAGGGAGGCCACGAAGCAAAAGACTGTTGGGCGACCTTGCCCGAGCAACAAAATCGCCCCAGAAGAAACAATAACTATGGGAACAATCGGGGTAATGGGAACAACAACGGTCAGAACCAGAACAACAACAATGGGGGAGCCCGTGGCTGCTTTGAGTGTGGTGCTCAAGGTCACATCAAGAGAGACTGCCCTCAGTTAAGAAGACAAGGTAATGGCAATCAGGGAAATAATGGTGGGAATGGTAACGGTGGAGGAAATGGTAATGGGAATGGCAATGGAAATGGTGGAAACGGGAATGGTGGAAATGGTAGAGGTCGAGCTTTCGTCATGGGCCAGGGTGAAGCTCGCAATGACGCCAACGTGATCAATGGTAAATTTATTTTGAACGGTTTCTTTGCTAATGTTTTATTTGATTCTGGTGCTGAAAGAAGTTTTATTTCCACTAAATTTGCTAGAATAATTAATGCTAAACCGATTGCCCTAGACGCTAAATATGTGGTAGAACTAGCAAATGGTAAACTTCATGATACTACCCAGATAGTTAAGGATTGTAAGCTAGAACTAGCGGGCCATACCCTAGGAATCGACCTTATGCCTTTCCCAATTGGTAGTTTCGACGTTATAGTAGGAATGGATTGGTTATCCGAGAATCGGGCTGAAATCTTATGTAAAGAAAAAGTGGTTCGTATTCCACTCGAAGACGGCAAAGAATTAACGGTTCAAGGTGAAAAAGGTGGAGTAGTAACTGGTATTATCTCGTTTCTCAAAGCTCAGAAATGCCTCCGTAAGGGTCACTTCGCGATTCTTGCGAACGTCACTGACACGACACATCCCGAGCGCAAAATAGATGATTACCCGATAGTTCGCGACTTTCAAGATGTATTTCCCGAAGATCTGCCTGGTTTGCCTCCGTTTCGACAAGTTGAGTTTGGGATTGATTTAGCTCCAGGTGCCGCTCCGATCGCACGCGCACCTTACCGATTGGCTGTAAGTGAACTCAACGAACTCTCCTCACAACTGCAAGAGCTACTCGACAAGGGGTTTATTCGTCCAAGTTCGTCTCCATGGGGAGCTCCGGTACTGTTTGTTAAGAAGAAGGATGGAACGTTCCGCATGTGCATTGACTACCGAGAGCTTAACAAAGTTACGATCAAGAATCGGTATCCACTTCCTCGAATCGACGATCTCTTCGATCAACTACAAGGTTCAAGCTACTTTTCAAAGATTGATCTACGGTCTGGATATCACCAGCTTCGCGTTCGTGATGAGGATGTACCCAAGACAGCTTTCAGAACTCGGTATGGACACTACGAGTTCCTGGTTATGCCGTTTGGGCTAACCAATGCACCTGCCGTATTTATGGATCTGATGAATCGAGTGTGCAAGCCGTACCTCGATAAGTTTGTGATAGTCTTCATCGACGATATTTTGATCTACTCCAAGTCAAAGGAAGAACACGAGGAGCATCTGCGTCTTATTTTGGAATTGCTTCGCAAGGAACAGCTCTACGCCAAGTTTTCAAAGTGCGACTTTTGGATCCGCGAAGTCCAGTTTCTTGGACACATTGTAAATGAGGAAGGAATCCATGTAGATCCAGCCAAAGTGGAAGCAATTAAGAACTGGTCTACCCCAAGAGCGCCAACAGAAATCCGACAATTTTTAGGACTTGCCGGATATTATCGAAGGTTTATTAAGGGTTTCTCTCAACTGGCTCAACCCTTAACGGCCTTAACGCACAAAGGAGTGCAATACAGATGGGGTGAGAAGGAAGAGCGCGCATTCCAAACGCTCAAAGATATGTTATGTTCGGCTCCAATTCTTGCGTTACCCGATGGAGTTGACGATTTTGTAGTTTATTGCGATGCATCGATCCAAGGACTCGGTTGCGTGTTGATGCAACGAGATAAAGTAATTGCCTATGGGTCCAGGCAACTAAAGGATACAGAAAAGAATTATACAACGCATGATTTGGAAATGGGAGCCGTTGTTCATGCACTTAAGATTTGGAGACATTACCTATATGGAACAAAGTGCACGATATTCACCGATCACAAAAGTCTACAGCACATCTTTGATCAGAAAGACCTCAACATGCGACAACGACGGTGGGTCGAGTTACTAAATGATTATGATTTGGCCATTAAGTATCATCCTGGAAAAGCCAACGTGGTGGCAGATGCCCTAAGCAGAAAAGAGTACGAAAAGCCTCGTCGGGTACGAGCGCTTCAACTTACAATACATTCAGGATTACCGGATCGGATCCGTGACTGCCAACGAGAAGCTTTGAAAGCAGAAAACTTCGCAGCTGAAGCACTGCGTGGTATAGATGGCCATTCTGAAGTTAAGTCCGATGGACTCACGTATTATAATGACAGAATCTGGGTTCCAATGTTTGGAAATCTCCGTGAGCTCGTGATGGACGAGGCTCACAAATCAAGATACTCGGTGCACCCTGGATCGGATAAAATGTATCAGGACTTGAAGAATCTTTATTGGTGGCCGAATATGAAAGCCGACATTGCTCGATATGTGGCTAAGTGTTTAACATGTTCAAGGGTCAAGATTGAATATCAAAAGCCTTCTGGTTTACTGCAACAACCAAAGATCCCAGAATGGAAATGGGAGGATATCTCAATGGATTTTGTAACGGGATTACCTCATCGATCAAATCAACCGGATGCGATTTGGGTTATCATCGATCGGTTAACCAAATCTGCACATTTCATTCCGATGAAGGAAAGTGATAATATGGATAAATTGACAAAACTGTACATCGACAAAATTGTGAAGCTTCACGGTGTGCCTAAGACTATCATTTCTGATCGAGATCCTCGATTCACTTCCCGGTTATGGCAATCAATGCAGGAAGCATTGGGAACCCGACTAGACATGAGTACAGCTTATCACCCGCAGACTGATGGTCAGACGGAACGAACGATTCAAACATTAGAAGATATGCTCCGAGCTTGCGTTCTTGACTTTGGAAAGGATTGGGAGACTCACCTTCCACTGGTGGAGTTCTCTTACAACAATAGTTATCATTCAAGTATAGGTGCTGCACCTTTTGAAGCACTTTACGGCAGAAAATGTAGATCGCCCGTGTGTTGGGCTGAAACAGGTGAGAAAGGGCTCACTGGACCGGAAGTTATCCATGATATGACCGAACGGATTATTCAAATTAGGCAACGGTTAGCTGCAGCGCGTGATCGACAAAAGAGTTATGCCGACAAACGCCGAAAACCTCTGAAGTTCGAGGTGGGTGACAAAGTATTGTTGAAGGTATCTCCTTGGAAGGGAGTGATACGCTTCGGGAAGCGTGGAAAGTTAAATCCTCGCTACATCGGTCCGTTTGAAATTATTGGGGAAGTAGGCCCGGTGGCCTATCGATTGCAACTCCCTGCTGAACTCGATGGAGTTCACAACGTGTTTCACGTTTCCAATCTAAAGAAGTGTCTGGCTGAAGACATCGAAATAATTCCTCTGGAGGAATTGGAAATTGACGAACATTTGAGATTCATTGAGCAACCAGTAGAAATCATGGGACGCGAGGAGAAAGCCCTCAAACGTAGCAAGATTCCGATCGTCAAAGTGCGATGGAACTCAAGACGTGGACCTGAATATACTTGGGAACGTGAGGATCAGATGAAGAAAAAGTATCCTCACCTGTTCGAGCAAACGTCCACGGAAACTCATGGTATGATTTAATTTTGGGGACCAAAATTCCTTAACGGGAGGAGGATGTGACAACCCTAAAACTTTTTGCTTTCTTTCCCCAGCGACGATAGCAACGACGACAGCTGATGCTGCGAACGCTACGACACAAGAATAATTTTCGGGACGAAAATTCCAATTTCAGGGGAATGATGTGACACCCGAGAATTTCAAGGTTAACTTCCGTTAGACAAACCCGTTAGTTACGTTATAAGTAGCTAATGCATAACTAGGCCGAATACGTCCACGACCTTTGGTTGATCACCAAACCGTCCATATGTGTTATGTGTTCATCATTGATTGTCTTTATGTGCAATGTGATTTAAATACATGACTTATTATTGTGAATAGCATGATTAATTGTAAATACTTGATTATGTGAAAATTGCCTAAATTTGGTAGTCAGCGAAACTACCGAGCGAAATTACAGATTCGCCCGGTAGCAGGCTAGACTGATCAGTGTGACCGAGATCAGAGCCAGTTTCGCCAGTCAGCGAAACTGCCAGCGAAACTAGCCCCTGATATAAATAAACTTAATGAACCCTAGTAGCCTCATTTGCCTCATTTCACAACCAACACACACATACACTTCTCCTGGAGATTCTGGTCAGCTAGGAAACCATCAAGAACCATCATCTCAGCTTTGAGACAACACCCATTTGGATCCTAGATCAAATCGTGAGTCCCAAAAACTATGTTTTATGCCTTTCTATATGTTTTCTTCTTAAAGCATGCTCAAATCTACATGAAATCACTTGATCTCTTAATATGTTGCTTTAGGATGCTAGATCTACCTTAAAGTCAGAAACTTTACGTGTAAAAACAAACCATGATGATGATTTATGCTAGAATAGGTCTTTTTAGGTTAAAATGTGCTTTTTGGTGATTTGATGACAAAATGCATGTTAAACGTGTTAAAGTTGCTTGATTTATGTTGGTAAATGCCTATGGATACTAGATAATGAATTGCATGTATGATCAGAAGCTGTTAGGTTGATTTTTAGGCAAATCCGTATGTTTTTCGCGACCAGCGAAACTGTTGTTCTCTGGGCGAAACTAAGTAGCGAAATTGCATCTCCTTCCAGCGACACTGACCAGCGAAACTATAGTGTCGCCGGGAACCTGACCAGACCAGCTCGAGCGAAACTATCGAGCGAAATACCTGAACGAAAGTTCAAACCAGTTTCCCTGCGAAACTAGGCTAGCGAAACTGCGTCAGCAGTTTCGGGCGAAACTAGCCTAGCGAAACTGTGTTACCGGGCATTGCCTAGCGAAAGTGCTGCCCGTGCACCTAGCGAAACTGCCTAGCGAAACTATGCTAGCGAAACTAAGGCTTGACCTAAAAACCAAACTTGTGAAATTTGCTTAAGTGTTATGCCATGACTTACATGATTATGCCATGATGAAACATGTTTGATATCTGATTTATATAAACCCTTGCTTATGATCAACCATTGGTGTCGTGTGTCGGTATGTCGAGTCATAGTTGCAACGTGCTATGTTATGGGCCATAGTGACGTTAAGTAAAGATTAGACACGAAACTAATACTTAAGACCTAAACGTGTTCTAGGTCTTCGTTAAACAACAATATTTGGATTTACTTGAAGTGTAGCAGTGCAACCAAAGGTGAGTGTCACTAACCCGCTTACCGTGAGTCCGTTGGGCCACACAGAATAACTTAACGAAAAACAATGCTGACAAACTCGAGAGTGCTAGGCACCTCACTGATAAACTTGAGAACACGGGATGCTCGGCACCCACTTGATGAACTGAAGTGTTTTATGGGAACACTTGTGAATTCTGATCAAACTGCTTTTGAAACAAAACTGAAAACATTTTTAATATGGCTAGTGTAGGTTAAAGTCTAAACCATATGATATCACATGTTTTCTAAGGATGCCTTATAACTTAAAAGTCCTCAACTTAATTGTGCCATTAATTTGTGAAAGCGAGGGGATGTTGGGTAGATCTACTGGAGTTTGACAAACTCCGCCCCGTGGCACGGGGAGTGCACGGAGGAACAATATCAGCCTATTTGCCCGTGGTCCCGAGAGGACACGGGGGAGGCAGAAAACGCGATGACTTGGTCCGCACCGTACGGGATGGCTCGGCCCCCACTAGATTAGATCGTATGAGATCAATGGCTGTCATTGATCTCATCATCACTATATTTAGCATAGTTAGCTCTAGTTTACAAAACACAATTATCTTTGTTGTTATCAGTTCTTGAACAACTTGTAATAGTGTAGCTTCGAGTTAATGCAAATAGTGCCGAGTATTTGATACTTTGTTGTTACTATATCTTTGCAAATCAAGCTTTTACATTATACACAAGAACTTAATATTGCTTGAGTAAAGTGAAATATAACTTTAATTCCGCAGAGTTATATTTGCGAGTAAAGGGCTTTGTTTTAGTTTAACTCTAACTATTAACGATCCTACAATCTATGTGACTAACACCATCAAATCTGTTAATCGAAGCATTTGACTGAAGAATCTATCATGAAATGATTCAGAGATGCGGGTTGTGATGATGGAGGCTTGCGAGATTGGACCGAAGACCGTTCTCTGGAAAAAGTCAATCGTTCAGGTCAATGGTCAACGTAAAAGTCAACGGAAGATCGGTTCGAGCGAGTCAAGCTTCCTATTGATTAAACCAACCTTGATTTAATTAATATTTATTTTAGTTGTTTTGATTTGTATTTAGCTCATTGTATTTGTGTCTTGCTAGTTAGTGGGCTAGTAAGCACATGGGCTCTCTATATACAGGAAGGGATGGCTTCATTTGTAGATGGATGAAAGGTTGAGAGATGTGAGCTATCCCTTACCTTTTGAGAGTCTTATCTTGGGTTTGAGCTCAACCCAAGATAACCATGGAAGATTCATGAGGGTTATGATGTATTGTTATGATTTCTTAATTGTAATCATTCGGTTATATG
Source organism: Deinandra increscens subsp. villosa (assembly GCA_039602395.1). Classification (NCBI taxonomy): domain Eukaryota; kingdom Viridiplantae; phylum Streptophyta; class Magnoliopsida; order Asterales; family Asteraceae; genus Deinandra; species Deinandra increscens. The sequence continues at coordinate 8,377 of JBCNJP010002663.1, read as the reverse complement.
AAATCATTCGACTTTATCATCATGTTTCTTGTTTCATCCTAGATTCTCATCATCCCGTCTCCTAATCTAATCTTCATTCTTGCTCAATGTTGAGATTCTTGTAGTGAAATCGGTCCTGACACTTCTGAATGGACGAATGTACCTACCATGTCCATGGATTAATGAACCTCGGGTGCAAACCCATATAGGAATAAAACTGTTATTATCAAAGATACCCTAACCTACTCCTGTAGTAAGGATAAACATAAGCAACATTTAAGACTTTTCCTAGAGTTTCTTGGAAGTAGAAATTGCACGCGAAATCCTCCAAATGTGACATTTTGGATTCGCGAGGTACATTTCTTAGGAAATGTGATCAATGATCGGGGTATCTAAGTTGATCCGTCTAAGAGTCGAAGCCATGAAGTATAAAAGCACCCCCTCGATCCCGTCAGAAATACGAAACACTTATGTCTCGCTAGCTACTACCATAGGACCCATGAAGAACCCCTTCAAAATTCCTAACCCCAAAACCGTTTTGACTTAGAAGGAAATTCACCGCCTACACCCACGACTTAGAGCATGGAGCCGTAGTGTTTACCCTAAGGTTTAGAGGCACTACATGTAGGCATGAAAGTGTATCGTATACATTGACCATAAGAGCCTTCGGTACATTCTAAGAGTTAAGCATAGGACAACCACGATGATTTGAGCTACTCGATGGTTACTATTGCAAGATCCGGTAGGGCTAACGTCGTCTACGACGCCCCAAATAGGAAGGAACATATTAATCCACCTTGAGTTCGAGAACTCGGTACGATCATTCATAATAACCTCACCTCATGGAGTTGTGTTTGTCTCATATTACAATTACGCTACACTTAACTCGAAGCTCTCAAGGACGAGAAACTAGGGAAGAATGACTGCATTGCATGGAGAGTCAAACTATGGAAAAACTCGTTGAAATTTGTTACTCTATGGTACCTAACAAGGAAAGCGTGGAGAACTTTGTTTTTGGATGAGGCACATGAAATTAGGTGTTTACATCCATACTGGATCAGATAAGACGTATCACGGTTACTGGTGACCTAACGTGAGGACTGAAATCTCTACCCATGTCAACAAGCACTTGACGTATTCAAAGAATAAAGTTGAATATCAGAAAACTCTGATATACTAATATAACCCTAGTTATCGAATGAACTCAACGCCACGGAACTTATCGTAATGAAAATAAAAGGACTCGTTCAAGTTGAGATACGATTTGAGTAATAGTTGATCAACTAATGGAATCTGCGTATTCTTGCGGATACTGGTATGACTTACCAGAACCTACCTAAAGGAGGCTGTCAAAGGACACGACGTCCTAATTTCCCAATCATCTTTGAATGAGATAGTCATTTAACTTCAAGGTTCTCATAGTCATTATAGAAAGCTTTGAGGACTCACTTGGATGTGGGTATTGCCTACCATCCCTAGGATGATGGCCAAAGCTATAGGACAAATCAAACATTGGAAGATATTTTGTTTCTAGGATGTTAACTTTGGACACGATTAGGAAAATCATTTGTCACCAGCTGAATCTCTTACAGTAGTAGCTATCACATAAAGCATCCTGCTACACCTTTCGAGGCACTTCATGGAAGGAAGCGTCGTTCGCCTAGTTTTAGGACCAAGGTTAAATTTTGACTAACCTACTAATCTCAAGTACCCTCCTGTAACTATGCAGAAGTCACCGCAAAATTACGGATGCGCACGATCGTCATAAGGGCTATGCCAACGCTAGATGTGAACCCTTGGAAACAACAAGGGGGTTCACAACCTTACAATGAATTCAACCTCAGACAGTGATAGCTAGGCCTGAAAAGCAAGGAAGGCCTAATCCTCGTTACATTGGTCCCTATGGAATCCTGGAATGGATTGGACCAATGGCCTACAAACCCCATCATGTCTAGAGCCTATTGAGATCTTAGACTACAATACCCTATAAACTAGAGCCAGCCCGTGATTCCATCGTTATTATCATTAGAACTCCCAAGGATTCTAGGAAGACCTTGTCCGGTAGCTAAACAACCTAAATTTCTCCATAATCCATGTTGTCTATGACACATTTCATATCCCGACGAAAACTGAAAACCCAAGAATGAGCAAAGCCTAGGCTAGTCATGCAAGGAAAATCACAATTGTGGGTGCACACATAATTGTACTCCAAACTGCATGAAAATTCTGGTAGAGCCCAGTCGTGAGTAATCATGACTTGTCTTAAACCTTCAAACTCAAAACCACATTCATCTGTGTGTCCAATCCTCATTTTGTTATCAAACTATTGTGGTTTCCCTATCAACTCCAATTTGTTGGAATTCATAACAATCAAGGATCGGATGATCCAGATATTGTATCAGAATTGCACTCCAAAAGTGATAGATCAATGAAATCCTTTTCAATGATCAAAATCACCTAGGTAAGCGAGAACAAAATTAGACAAAATTACCCTTAAAATGTCCGTCGATGCAGCGCCATCAATCGACATCAACTGAATTTCAGGACGAAATTCTCTTAACGAGGGGAGAATGAGACAACCCATAAAAATTTCCAGGTCAAATCGTTACTTTGACTTTTAATTAAGTTAATTACGTACAGTACTTGGTTTGATTTATCTGCTAATTACAATTATGCCTGATAAATCCAACCTAGATAATCCCCACGTTTGTATTGGAAACATATACCCATAACATATAGAAAATTTCATATAACAATTTATGGAATTTTAATAATAAGAAAGCAAGTATAAAAATGTACTTTTTATATTTTTCTTCAATCCGGTGTCAAGGAAGAACATAATGACACGTCAAACCTTTAAGTGATTATTTATATAAAACTACTTGGTTTTAAATATTCATCATAGTCGAGCTTAAAAATCACGCGAACAAACAAAACTATTTTGTTAAACACTCGCGCAATAAAAACCTACTTACATAAACCGTTATGAAGATAATTAAACGATGCAACGTGTTATTGTTTTCAAACCTGAACAAATTAAATATCATTAACGTTCATCAAGACTTGTTCGGATAAACTCGTTCCGCTCAGAAAACTAATCATTCGGTCATAACCGAAACCGTAACCCCGGTGGACCCAGTTCGGCCCAACAGGCCCAAACCGCCGCCCCCTTCATCTCGGCCCAAACCAAGAAGCGGCTCATCCCTTTTTTTTGTGGTTTACGACCCATTACCCAAACACCTAATCTAACCCAATTACATGTTTTGTTTTTATAAAACATCACCACCTTTGGAATATTTTATAAATATATTAGGGTTGCTATGATTAGTGATTTCATGGGCCATTTTATAAAAACTAGTCACCCTTAAATCATCTAGCCTCCTAACTAAGTGTTCACTTACACTTACACTTAACATATGGTCAAGATGCATACACCACCATATGTAACACCCGTATACAATTTGATGTCAAACATTGCGAATTACTTCATTTAAAATAGGTCCCAGAAAATTTTTGTACAACACACGGTTTATTATTCATAAAACCCATCATTGTGGTATAACATTTACAAAATATGCCCCTAAACGAGTTTGACATCCAAATGTGTTAATCAACTCATACAAAAGTTGCTTCATAAAATACAATGGGTTGTTCATCCTTTGACGTGATCAGTTCTTTTATGACTTGATGAGCTCCCACTAGGCTTTCCCCTTACCTGCAACATACTCACTTTCAATAGTGAGTTTCTACAGCATAACCATTTGTTACAATATCAAATAACGAAGAAAAAAAATAAAAAGCTGGTTTTTCATTCTGGGGCGGTACGCCCCAAATGAATCATTTTGGGGCGGTACGCGCTGGACCATTTTTGACAGAAAGTTGGCTATTTTTGGCCAGTTCCATACTTAGCCAAATTTTTGGCTTTCTTACCCAATTTTGCCCAGATTTCCTACCTTATAACAAGTGTTTCAACACTTATAAATTGACTCTAAATGCAAGTTTTAGTCATTTAAACATACCTTGGTCGATTACCAACCCAATTTGCATGAACGGGATCCATCTGACCCATTTGACCCACTAAGGGATCTCTTGTGACAAACATCAAGGGTTGTCATCCAGAATTCACCCAACACATGTAATTCACATCTAAGATCATAATGTACGCAATATGGCAATGTGCTAATTATATGCAAAACTATCGATTAGTCCTACACAACCGTTATGAGTTTAGCCTTATGCATTACCGTTACTACAAGTTTTGTGCATAGTTCACATAAATTCCACTACACTTATCGTTAGTTCACTAAATCATTATAGTAATTGACCAAATAAGCCTTGTACCACTATTTGACCCGTGAAGACGGGTCATTGCCTTTGGTTTACCCCAAATGCCTCACTTGACCATATTTAAGCCTTGGAATCTATGGTTCTCTAACCATTTAAGATTTCCATTCTTTTGTTACTTGGCATAAGCTCTACAAGCCCATTTTAGCCATTATAACTTTCATACGTTATTCAATTCATCCGAATCTTTTCTATGGTCAAGCTTATCATTGGAGAACCTATTGGCTTTGAGCTTCACGGTTCCTACAACCATTCGTCGCCCATTATATACTTCATAGTTTATTATTCCAAATAGCAAAAACACATTTACTTATCTACATCATGTAACATAATTAATGTTACCTTTAGAGCTTGATCCACAGCTTCCACCAATTCCGGAGTTGTTCCCTTGATCACCTTGATTGCCTAATGGGCCACTAACAATGTTAGGACCATAATCATAGTAACACTCCTATCACATTCCGATAACATGGCTTCTATGCTACTCAAACATATTATTAATTTGTAAGGATGGCAAACAAGCAATATTCATCACGTTTACATCTAGATATATGCATCATCAACATTAACATGACAACTAAGGCATACATCAACCATATTAGCTAATGCACATGATTTCACCTAATTGGTTCAATTTTGTGAACTTATAGCTTCCTATGGTCATCCAACATCACTACAAGCAAATTTGTTGCATTCAACACATTTTGACTCTTTGGGTCAAACACCTTGTGTGCATACTTAGATACACATGTAGAACTAAATTTCCATGAACTCTCAAGTAACCATTTTACATGTTGTTGGTAAAATTCATCACCAACCCATCATCAATAAACCATTTAACACCAATTTCATACATGAAATCAAGCAATGGAAGCAATTACACAAGTATCATAAGTGGTTACTTACATGAAGGTTCAAGAATGGGTAATTGGTGACTACACCACAAATTGTTAACCAAATTAGGAATGTATGCCACATATAAGTTCTCTAGCATCACGAGATTCATATTACATCACCAATTTGCAGATTTGAGGCCCTAATTTTCGTGACCTACACATGCAAAGATTTGGGGTTTCACTTACTTGTTGCACGGATGAACTTAGGGGAGCAATGCACATCCAATTTTACTATTATAGTAGAAAATCACTACTTGGGGCCTCCTAGATGCAGATTCACGAGAAGGAGAAGAGGAGAGAGGTCTGGGATTTCTTCCAGGTCGCCATTCACGACCTCTCCTCCCTCACAACCCTTTTGTTTATTTTTTTATCACTCATTTACAGTTCTGGCCCCTAGAGATTCATCCTTGTTTTATTTTTAACCAAAGCACAAAAGTTACCCATTTAACCCCATATTTCTCATAAAGTAAATTCCACTAACTTTAGAGATTAAATTTTAGCTATGAAAAATTAATTCAACTAGACGTTGACGGGAAATTTAAATTATAGAAAATTTTGGGATGTTACACCATATAAATTATTATGGCTAGAAAGCCACCACCCATCACCACCATATAATTTTTATGGCCAAGAAATTGAACACATCACCCCAACCTCCAACCCAAACCACTATAAATAAAGGCCTCACCTCCACCATTTTCCCCACACCTTCACACTCACTCTCTCCCTTTCCTTCCTCATTTTCGGCCAAGGGAACTGCCATCCTCCTCCCTTTCGCTGGCCACCGTAAGCCACCGTCCGGCCACCGCTTCGCCGCCCCACGACCGACGGAGAAACTTGAAACAGCCCCAACACTCATCTTTTGTTGTGAGTTTTCCACCCTCATTTTCACACCGTTTTCTTCTATGATCTAACACACAAGATACCACATTCAAGTCTTGGTGAAAAACGTAACTAAAACCTTTCAAAGAAAACTAAAAAGATGATTACTTTCTTGTTTCTTTTCTTTACTTGTGTTGAGCAACCTATTGAAATCATGGATCGTGAGATCAAGAAACTCAAGCGTACTCAGATTCCTATTCTTAAAGTTCGTTGGAATTCGAAGCGTGGTCCTGAATTTACTTGGGAGCGCGAAGATCAGATGAAACTCAAGTATCCACACCTATTTCCAGACGCTTCAGTTTCCACTACTTAGTGTTGCAATCTCGGCCGTTTGATAGATCGAATATGTCTTCCCGACTGAAACTCTTCATAGATATTTTAATAATTATTTATACTTCGCCGAGTCGTCATGATCACCTCGAACGGCTAACTGAACTTATTTCGATTATTATCGCGTAACAACAATGTTTATCGATTCCACCGTCTTTCGTGTCCAATATCGTTAATATATTTTATAATGATTATAAATCAAGTATTTAACAATACCTGATATTCTACTTTCGCCTCGGTGACGTCTGTGCCTAAATACGGTTTATTACAAACCGGGCCTAAATCACTATTTTGTGTTTTCTCGCTTCGTTATAACTCGGATTTTAGATCCGTCTGCGCCCACGATATTTATTTTTCGTTATCTATCATATTCTATAAATTCGTCTCTTGACGTTTCCTCGAATGTCGTGCCGAATATTCGTACGCGAATTGTGACTTTTCTCTATTATACGTATATATATTATATCACATATATTTCAGTTACTTAACAAATATAGCACACGTATAAAATTTAAGTCATAAAATTTTGGGGTGTTACAACTCTACCCCCCTTAAAAAGGTTTCGTCCTTGAAACTTGCTTAAAAAGTGTGATTTAACTCACAATGAGTTCATTACCTTTTCACCTTTCTTTTCTTTCCCAGATTAATCCGGAAACTTTTCTATGCATTTAATGCATCCATATCATATGAACCACTTGGTTCCTAGGCTACGATTTTAACATCGTAACAAACTTTCTATGACCATCTATTATTTAACTCTATTACCTATAAGGTAATACTTTAACTATTCTTTTCACAAAATCAGGTTCACAATTAGAATGTGAACCGCATTTCTATAACTGTTGCTAGTACTCCTAACGAACAGTCTAGCTAACGATTTAGGAGAAATACGTTTTCTCAAACTAAAGGAACTCTTCCTTTTATCAATCACATACTATCTAGGCGGTGTCATAACTCTTTAGCTACATATAGGGCAGTCGGATTATGATTCCCACCGGAATTTGCTTCGAAATTTTTAAAGTTGAAATTTATCGCGAAGCTTCTGCCATTCTGTTTTAATCTTCTATGTACGTTAAACATTTATCTGTATAAGATTTTTGAACTTTTCTTCTGGACATCAACAGTCCCTCAGTCACTTGTTAGTAAGTGATATATATTCATGAATGCTACTTATTTGTTTTCCACTGTGGCCCGTAATATCTACCTGCACGAAACTAATTCTAGTGCCACTTCTGGTTGTACCTTAGGTGTATATATATAGGATGTACCAGCGGCGTATCCACCACACCCTGGATACAACTAGAGGCGTACTATTACTAGTCTGGTGTAGGCGATATTACTATTCTAACCACAACAAAATCAGTATAATTCATGACTATCTATTACCTACTTAAATAACTAATTTGGACATCCTGCGTACAACCTCATTTTAGTGCCTTGCATCTCTTGAGTATAAATGCTACTACTGCAATTTCTCTCCACCGGGCCTAATCGGTAATGATTTTACCGGTGCCTGGGTTAATCCGTTTGCTACTTCCTTCATATGCCTCATGCATTCTTTATCATCCTTGAGAATTTTAGAACGTCATTCATCGGCAGGCTTAACCACAAAATTTCTGGGATTGAAGGGGCATTCCTCATTCTAGTCAACATTACTAATATCTTGTGACAATCATTTTGCTTCCGAAAAGCAATTCTCTTTTATAGGCTTACTTTTAATTCTTTAGCTGATGCTAATCTGGTCTCAGATCATCTTTGGGGAATCGTCTTGTTCCTCGTAGCTAGTTGAATGGTTTGCTGATCCTTGGCAAAGGATGTCTGCTTCTCAGTCTCATTATCTTCTTGTAGTCTACGCATATCCTTGGCCTCCGTCTATCTTTCTGAAATTATTGGAGTATCCTAAGGGGATATATTTGGTCTAAAGAAATCTTCTAGCTTCTGTTGGA